>JAFVLL020026791.1:0-22125 GCA_021397915.2 Tor tambroides
TGTCTGAATATGGCCCTTATCACATGCTGTGTGGTATCGGCGTTTGGTATCGGGGCATTTTAACGAGTACGAGTACAGGAGCTCAGTATCGGTATCGGTGCATCCCTATTGATTAGCCCCATAAAACCTATGTTTTTATTTTGGGGGTCATTTGATTTGTGACTATGCATTCATACATTAATTATATTCATTAAAATTATTCATTTTACCATGTTGAATATGCCGAGGTAACGGTTGCTGAACGACCAGTTTGAAAGGTATGTGCGACTGCCACTAGGGGGAGAAATGCGACAGTCATATCCGAATGTCGTGTGCAGTGAAAATGCGGCTATACACATTAAGCGACTGTGAGTTGCATTACACACAGGGCTGAAATGTTAGCTATTGTGAAAAGTATATGAATGGCGACAATAGCGGTATATTTAAGAATAGTATAAGCAGCACTACACACCCACATGAAAACAGCATGCAACCGGTGTTTATCGTAGCAAATGCAACATGCCAAATGAATTCCGTGAGCAGAGGACAGGAGCACTGGAGTTTATGGCGGTTAGAAGAAATCTCTAGCATTAATTCTGATCATGGCTTGTCCTGAAAAACGGAGACAGTTTGACGTTCGTCGTTGGAGTCACACTTCAGGACCGTGCACCAAATCTTCTGACACTGCCAGAATTTCGTCGCAGGTAAAATTTGATTGCAACAGCCATTAATCAGCTGTCAGTGAACATGTCAAACCAGCGATCAAAAACTACAGGTTTTAGCCTAGCATTATAGGAATCATTTAGGATTTTCAAAATTTGTCTGGGACAACCAAATTGTGGCCAAAGTCGCACAGTGTGAGCTGGGCTTTACAACAATTACATTATTATTTGTACAGATACTATCCTTTTTTAACATTTCACATCTTTTTAAATCTTTGCTCAACCAACCCAGAACAGGTTGCCTTAATTATTTTATTAGTTTTTAATAACTAAATTTCTAAAAAATTCCGGAACACTTTACAAATTCCCATTAGTCAACGTTAATGCATAACTAAAATTAACTAACAATGAGCTATTCATTTGTTACAGTACAAGTCATTGTTAATATTAGTTGATAAATATTAAATGAACATTTACAGCTTTTTTTAATAATGTATTAGTAAATGTTGGAATTAAGATCAGATGCTTTAGAATTATTTTTCATTGTTAATTTTTGGTAACTCATGTTAACATGTGTAGCTTAATTGTAAAGTTATACCAAAAATTAAAAAAAAAAAATGTTTACTTCTATTTTAAGTTCTGTACTTGACTATAGGTTCTTGTCTATTGGTGTATTTTAGTGTCATTGACATACTATTATAGTTTTTAATGTTTTGAATCGGTTTTCAGGAGAATTGAAGTTTTAGTAAAGTTAGTAAAGCAATTAAACTGAAGTTTTAATTTTATTTCTAATTCATTTCAGTTAGTGTATTTTGAAAACACTTTTTTTTTTTTTTTTTTATAAATGTTTTAGTTAACTATAATAACCCAGCTAACTTGTGTCGTGCAGGGTCCTGCTGGAGAGGCTGATTGTGAACAGGCCGCACCCGTGGGGTCTGCTCATCACCTTCATTGAGCTGATCAAGAACCCTGCCTTTAAGTTCTGGAGCCATGATTTTGTGCACTGTGCCCCAGAGATCGAGAAGTAAGGGAGCCAACATGACACACGCATCTTTCTGCTTTTTCACAACAGAAGCACTGCAGTGTCTCCATGTTTTTTTGTGTGTGTGTGTAGGTTGTTCCAGTCGGTGGCTCAGTGCTGCATGGGGCAGAAGCAGGCTCAGCAGGTGATGGAGGGAACTGGTGCCAGTTAGGCTGCAGGAACTGCTCCTGTACCCAGAGAGAGAGCTCTCCCTCTCCCCAACCCTTCATTTGCCCCACCAACACCCTGCACGTCTGATCGACACACAGCCGGCACTGGATTCCCGCTCGCCTTCCACCGGGCGGCATCTGACCTGAGGAGTTTCTTTTTTTGTTTCCTTTTTTCCCCCTCAAGTTAAATGTTCAATGTAAATATTAAAAAGGGACATTTAAGAGCAGATTGAGTTTTTTTTTTTTGTTTTGTTTTTTTTTGTCAAAGGTGAGGCACATGCTTGAGCACATTTCACTCCTTGCTGTTTGGCTTCCCCTAACTCTCCATAAATTATTTTTTGCCTTCAAGACGGATTGACTTTTGTTTGGAAGCTTGGTAGTGGCTAAGCTGTCTTGTTTTATTTCTTTTTATTTATTTATTTTTTTTATTATTATTTTTTGAGGTTTGGTTTTTAAGGGGAGCGCTATCAGTGTGGTGAGCTGATAGGATCGGACAGATGTCCTGGACTGCAGGGGGGGTCACTAGTCTGCACCTGTGAGGAAACAAATCTTGGGTTGGAGGTTCTCCCTGGCACTTGTACAATTGTGGAAATATTCAGAAATTTGTTGGTAAATTGGATCTTCGGAGTTTGTACAAAGATTCAACTTGCAGAACAAAAAGGACCAATACAGCTCATTTTGTAAGGATTTCGAATGTTTTGTAAATGTATTGGTCCGCGTGTTGTATTTTGTAGTACTTTGTAGTTGCCTTTAGTTCCGCTACTTATTTCCTGTATGTATGCATTCTGTAGTTACCGCATTAAACACTTGAACTGCAACTTTGCCTCGTATCATTTGCATTTGTTGAAATGTTAGTTGAAACAAAAAGTCATAATGGTTTCTGGTCCCTGTTAAAGGGATAGTTTACCCAAAAATGAATTCTGTCATTGAAATGAAATTAATTTAGTCATTAATTAGTCACCCTCATGTCGTTCCAAACCCGTAAGACCTTTGTTCATCTTAGGAACACAAATGAAGATATTTTTGATGAAATCCGACAGCTCTCTGACCCTGCATAGACAGCAACGCAATTTTCATGTTCAAGGCCCATTAAGGTAGTAAGGACACTGTTAAAATAGTCCATGTGACAGTGGTTCAACCATAACTTTTTAAAGCTACAAGAATACTTTTGTGCTACAAGAATACTTTTGTGCTCAAAGAACCCACAAAAATAACTATTAAATAATTTTTTTGTCATTACTGTTGTGAATGCATGTCGAAAACTGACGCGGAAGAAAAGAAATTGTTGAATGAGGTTTTTACTTGTGCACAAAGTATTTCGTAGCTTCATGAAATTAAGGTGGAACCACTGATGTCACATGGACTATTTTAACAATGTCCTTACCCTTCTGGACCTTGGAGTTGCTGTCTATGCAGGGTCAGAAAACTCACGGATTTCATCAGAAATACCTTCATTTGTGTTCTGAAGACGAACAACGGTCTTAGGGGGTTGGAATGACATTAGGGTGAGTAATAATTAATGTCAGAATTTTCATTTTTGTGAATCCCTTCAACAATTTTACACATTTAGCATTCAGGTGAAGAAACGTTTTTGTGTCACTGACTATTCAAATGGAGAAGATATGAATTTCATATGAACTGTTTGCAGATTCATTTTTTTCACACTCTAAACAGATATGAGATTGAGTCAAGCACTGTTCCAGTCCTCTTGGAAAGCTCATAAAGCATCATTTTGACTTGCATACAAGTAGTTAAATTTGATTAGCTATATATGATATTTTGTTCTATATGTACTGACAAAAATTGGGAAGCTTTCTGAGCACATATTGAAAAGAGTGCAAATTAGGTGTGTAATTTATCCTGACAAACATTTCTTGTGGAAGCAAATCTTTCACTAACATACCTGAAAATCAGACTTAAAATCCTCTGTGGTATGACTTGACGGACATTAAAACGACTGTAAGTAGTTTTGTATATTTTTGTGGCTTTGGGGCCCTCTACAGTTAAACAAGTGGAATTCACTGTCGTAAATATCAATGTCGTAATTACAATGGCTAGTTGTATACGTGCTTTGTTGCTGCCATAAAGTAATACAGCCTTTTCGCGGGATTTCGTACCCGCTCACCAAACTAACTTGCTCCCAGAACAGACGTGGGAAAGAAACGCAAGATTTTATAAGTCAGTGTACAAACAGAATGATTTTTAAACTGCTATTTCACGGTAAAAAAAAAAAAAAAAATACATTGCTTTAATGTGCTCAACTTGTAAATATGTTCATGCCACCATGAATTTCCTGTAGCTCAAACAGTTCCACACTGCACTAGCGATGTTAAGGTATTATGTTCAATTCCCGGGAAATACATGCCTTCATTTAGTAAAAGCGGCCACTAAATTCATAAATGTGACTGAACTTGAACCCACCAAAAGTCCTGCTAAATAAACCACCTTTACATTCCACAAGAGCACACAATCAAAACACAATCTGAACTGTATTCCAAATGATTTTTTGAAAGGAAAATGTACAGCATACAAAATCTAAAACTCACAAACTATACACAGTTTGCAAATACAATTACACTGTATTGGCTGAGGATTATTCAATCTTCGAACTACAAAATGCAGTGTCAGCACCACATATGACATATGTAAGAATGTATGTGAAACCCATGCATTAAGACTTAGGTTTGGTGAGCTGTTGCAAGCGCTGTAGGATGCTCTTCTGACCGTAACGCACATGCAGAGCTCTCCTCTCTCTGCTGCCGAGTTCAGCCGGAGCTCCCTGGTCCTCCAGCCGCTTCCTGTCCGTCTCTACATCCTCAGAATAAGAGTCCAGCGTCAGAGAAGCTGCCGCATGCAGGAGACATTTCCACTCTGCTGACAGCCCCATCAATCTGTCGAAACTCAGAGCCTGCTCCATTTTATCATCCTCATCCTCTTCATCTTCCTCCCAGCCTTCGTTTTCACGGAAGTCCTCGAAATCTTGCACCGGCATGCACAGGACCTATATATATATATATATATATATATAAACAGGTAATGTAGGAACAAATTTTCATGTGGATAAAATGGTTACCTTCAGTGTACTGTAGAGCTCACTGTAAGTAAGTGAACCTGATTTGCCGAAAATGAAAACCCCTTTCTCCCCAACTATCTCCATTTCACACAACATGTTCCATTTGTCCACTAGGAGCCTTTGATCTGCTTCACTTTGTGCCACTGTAATTGCAATAAAAACAGCAATTTTAAAAAGTTTTTTGAAGTATTTCTTGTGTTAAGTAACTGATTTTTAAAGACGTTTACAAAGTCGCACCTTGCACTGCTGCTTTGTACACACTGGACATCTGTATATCTGCAGTATCATTGCTGTTAGTAGGAAAGGGCTCTGCAAAGCCGTACATGTGGAGGAGCTGCCAGTTTGCCATCTGTCCGTAGGTGTTAAAGACCTCCTCGCCCTTTTCAATGCGCTGTACGGACACCATCTTCAAACACTCCTGTGCACAATCGAGTGATCGTGAGCTGTGAGATTTCTAAGCATCTAGCATAAAAACAATAAAATCTGTACATGTGCACCACATACGGGTGTATATTCCAGATTGGCGTTGTGCTTGGAAATGTGATTCAGCATGTCAGCCATGGGCACCATCATTGGAGGGTTAGGCCCTTTTTCTTCTTCATCATCCTCATCCTCTACAGGCTCTTGAAAACTGAGGAAATATTGAGAAACATTGGGAAATGTTACAAATAAAGTAGGGAATGCACTGATATTAACATTATGGCTGGTATGATAAGCTTCAAGTTTCAGTGATCATTAGATGATAGCAAAGGTCATTTAAATATAAAATTAGGGGAAATTAGCATGAACAATTAAATATATAATTTGATCAATTTAAATATCGGCCAATGACCAATTTGGTATACCATAAAAATGGCATCAATAAATTATTATTAAGCCTTTATATAAAATTATTGCTATTTAGTTGTTATTATTATTTATTTTATTTTAATACACTGTATATAAATATAGATAATATACAGTTATTATACATAGAAAACATACCTAAAAAAATTTGACATTTAATATTATACCATTAAATTTAAAACAGCCATTAAATAAATAGTAGCTATTAAATAAATAATAACCAATTTGGTACCATTATATTGTGCATCTCTAAACAGAATAATCATATTATCATACATTTCATTTAATCAGATTCAATAACTCACAGATATCTCACCTATAGGCCATTACAAATGCTACCAGGCTCTTGTAGAGCTCCAGCGTGTGCTTCTCAGGGTCCCACAGGTCAGGATGGGACTTCATGAAAGGAAGGACTATGTTATTGTACTCATCCTGGAGTTTTCTCAGATCCGTTTTGACAGCCTCTGGAATTCCTGTGCCTTTCAGGAGTTTATCACGCTCCTCCTCGGACCTTCAAAACAGAGACATCGTGACCATAAAGAACTGAAGGATCCTTGAGGAGTATCTTAAAGGTCAGTAAATATTCACAGCAAAACCTACCAGAACATGGGTTGATCCAGTGTCCTAAAATCTGGCCAGAGAGACAAATATGGTTTCCAGTGGGATTGTGGACATGTGTACTCATATAGGAGACCCAGAAGAAGAGGAACCCAGCCAGATGCGCTCTCCAAAGATTTCTTCCCTAGACAACATATGCTTATATGGTTACAAGCCTGCTATAGAAGGTGGGATTTCAATAAACCTGAATGTTCTTATACCTTCCTCGAGGACCTTTTTTACTTTAGTGGTGCCCTGATGCAGAAGAACCTCTCTGGGTATGGAGAACAAGACGTGGCCCTCTTCGATGTCCTCTTTGGCAAGCATGCCATATTCTGCTGCTGTACCCTCTTTACTCAAGTACACCTAAAGATAATTATGTACACTGTGGTAAATATTTCCAAGTTCAGGTTTTTGTCTGTATTTAAATTTTATTTCAAAATACATGATTAGACTTGTGCTGATGATAAAACCCTAAACTTGGAAACTTGGAAATATAAGTACTTTATAATTATAAAAACTTGAAAAATGGCAAAAGAACATAAAATTATTTCTGCTACAACTTAAACTAAAACAGAAAATTCTAAACATTAATAAATAGCCCTACTATAACGCTATATCTATATAATTTAATACTATATGTAAATATAATACACGCTTACCTTATCGCTGAGAGTCAGCTTTACACTATCGCACCACAGCAAGAAGTTTTTCAAGGGGTCCAGCACACATTTCTCATCATCTATCTGAAACACACATGATGCTCTGCTGAAGGCTCATCGTGATAAACACAATAACTGTATTTTAAGTTAAAGGCGATATTTGAATCTAAACTATGAATTATAAGAACTGTCACTAATAATAGTTTGAGAAAACGTCTTTTTTACCTTTGGCCTTTTTGCATCTGTCGCCATTTCTTTAAAACGCAAGTTCGTTAGTGAGATATTAAAAAAAATATATTGTTTTATAGTCACAACCACACAGGAATACAGTAATGGTTATATATTCTATGTGCCTCCGACATGTGAGCAGCTTCGGCCACTTCTTCTTCATTCACTATGTCTGCAGAAAGTAACACAGTCATGTGCATTGGCGCCACCTACTATAAGAATACTACTACTACTACTACTACTACTACTGCTGCTACTACTACTACAGAACAAAAAGGTATTAATGATAAATACATAAATAAATAAATAAATAATCAATATAAATTCTCGATATAACAAAATTTTGTTGTGTTATTTCTTATTAAACGATTTAGAAATTAAGCCTGTCATGTAGGGCCTATTGTTTATTTATTTGTTTGTTTATCTATTCATTCATAAATTTATTGTAAAAATATAAATATGTGACCCTGGACCACAAAACCAGCCATAAGGGTAATTTTTTTGAAATTCTGAATAAATAAGCTTTCCGTTGATGCTTGTTATGATAGGACAATATTTGGCCGAGATACATCTATTTGAAAATCTGGAATCTGAGGGTGCAAAAAAATCTAAATCGCCTTTAAAGTTGTCCAAATTAAGCCCTTAGCAATGCATATTACTAATCAAAAATTAAGTTTTGATATATTTATGGTAGGAAATTTATTAAAAATCTTCATGGAACATGATCTTTACTTAATGTCCTAATGATTTTTGGCATAAAAGAAAAGTTGATCATTTTGACCCATACAATGTATTGTTGGATATTGCTACAAATATACCTGTGCTACTTATGACTGGTTTTGTGGACCAGGGTCACATATACATATCAACAAGAAAGTAAAAAAAAAAAAACAGTTTTACCACTGCCATTATAAAAATCTTAATTTCAAGAAAGATCTTCACCAAGACAAGTATGAGGGCCTGAAAGTAAATTTATTATTATACATTACTCATGTGTCGTAATTCACTATGAATTCACTATGACAATAAAATAAAGCGTGCAAACAGAGACAATGATATCTTACCGACAGAGAATGGCATAAAGGCCCCAGGCCTGCTCACTCAGGAAGTTGACTGAGTTAAACTCATGAGGAAACTTCCACTTGTGCTTCTCCAACAGCACAGAGGAGACATTGGGAATGATGGGAGTTCTCTGTAATTTCCCATTACTTTCTATTACAATTTAATTAGGTTTTTAAGAGCATATATTGTCTAAACACTTTACTGATTCTACATGCCATGATATTACATGATAGTTTTGATGATATTGTGGTTATTACAGGTGCATCTCAATAAATTAGAATGTTGTGGAAAGTTCATTTATTTCAGTAATTCAACTCAAATTGTGAAACTCGTGCATTAAATAAATTCAGTGCACACAGACTGAAGTAGTTTAAGTCTTTGGTTCTTTTAATTGTGATGATTTAGGCTCACATTCAACAAAAACCCACCAATTCACTATCTCAACAAATTAGAATACTTCATAAGACCAATAAAAAAACATTTTTAGTGAATTGTTGGCCTTCTGGAAAGTATGTTCATTTACTGTATATGTACTCAATACTTGGTAGGGGCTCCTTTTGCTTTAATTACTGCATCAATATGGCGTGGCATGGAGGCAATCAGCCTGTGGCACTGCTCAGGTGTAATGGAAGCCCAGGTTGCTTTGATAGTGGCCTTCAGGTCATCTGCATTGTTGGGTCTGGTGTTTCTCATCTTCCTCTTGACAATACCCTATACATTCTCAATGGGGTTCAGGTCAGGCGAGCTTGCTGGCCAATCAAGCACAGTAACACCATGGTCATTGAACCAGCTTTTGGTACCTTTGGCAGTGTGGGCAGGTGCCAAGTCCTGCTGGAAAATGAAATCAGCATCTCCATAAAGCTTGTCAGCAGAAGGAAGCATGAAGTGCTCTAAAATTTCCTGGTAGATGGCTGCGTTGACTGTGGACTTCAGAAAACACAGTGGACCAACACCAGCAGATGACATGGCAGCCCAAATCATCACTAACTGTGGAAACTTCACACTGGACTTCAAGCAACATGGATTCTGTGCCTCTCCACTCTTCCTCCAGACTCTGGGACCTTGATTTCCAAATGAAATGCAAAGTTTACTTTCATCTGAAAAGAGGACTTTGGACCACTGAGCAACAGTCCAGTTCTTTTTCTCCACAGCCCAGGTAAGACGCTTCTGACGTTGTCTCTGGTTCAGAAGTGGCTTGGTAGCCCTTTTCCTGAAGACGTCTGAGCGTGGTGACTCTTGATGCACTGACTCCAGCTTCAGTCCACTCCTTGTGAAGCTCTCACAAGTATTTGAATCAGCTTTGCTTGACAGTATTCTCAAGCTTGCAGTCATCCCTGTTGCTTGTGCACCTATTCCTAACCAAAATTTTTCCTTCCAGTCAACTTTGCATTTAATATGCTTTGATACAGCACTCTGTAAACAGCCACACCTTTCAGTAATGACCCTCTGTGGCTTACCCTCTTTGTGGAGGACGTCAATGTTCGTCTTCTGGATCATTGCCAAGTCAGCAGTCTTCTCCATTATTGTGGTTTCAAAGAACAAGAGATACCCGGAATTTATACTGTAGGGATGGTCATTAATTGAAATGCAAATGTAAATATTCTAATATTTTGAGATACTGATTTTTGACTTTTATGAGCTGTAAGCTCTAATCATCAAAATTAAAACAAAAAAACTTTTGAAATGTTTTACTTTACATGCAATGAATCTAAAATATATGAAAGTTTCACTTTTTTAAATAACTTACAAGAAAAAATGAACTTTTTCAGGACATTCTAATTTATTGAGATGCACCTGTATATGTATACAAGTGGTTTGGAGAGTTGGATGAGTGGAATGGATGAATGGAAGTCACAGTCCTCTAATGCATTCATCACATTAACAATAGCAATGCACTTTATTTAACACTTTTACATTAAAATGTTTATCTGATATTTACATTGAATGATTTTTAATTTGGTCTTTCTCATGTGTGATTTGGTTAAGTTACAGGTCGCATGGCCTCTAGTCCACCCCTGGATACTCACATAAAATTGTTTACAGAATTTTACTTATTATCCTGATAATTCTCATTTACTTAGCTAAAGCGTTTTAATTTAATGTTTGTCTTTGCGCATTCATTTAGAATTTAACTATTCAGATATACATCTCAAAGTGAACAACTCAATTTTGCAGTCCAAAGGGAAGATTTATGCAAAAAGAAATGATTTTTTAAGTTTGTTTCACAGAACTGGGATATTGGCTAGGAATGTCTCAAAAACAGACACGAAGGCCACATTTAACAATTTGATTAGAGCTTTATTGTGTTCTCCCATGAAGAAAATTTTGGACAGACTTTTGGTTCCAGAAATATATTGCATTTATTTTCCCTGTAGGGATTTCCGAAATATCTTCAACATACTTTCTTCTGAAGCACAAGGCATTGACAGAGCTCAATTTTGGGATTTTGGGTAGTGTAGTTCACCAGAAATTCAGCTATTAAAAACAAGGCAGATTATATCATATATCATCACTTCAACAAACTTGAAGCTCATGGTAGGTCTGTATGAAAAGAAAATGAATTGAATTTTTACTTCCAGAACCAACCTGTTGCACTCTGTTACCTGCAACTTCTTTCGCAGCCCGATACTCATCACAAACTTTTGATAATGCTACACAATTAGATATTCAAAGATAATCTGTTTATCAAATTATTTCCTGTATAGGGAGGAGAAGTATTTGACATTATGATTTACTGTTTAACTGTTTCTCTGTGTCTGATGTGCATTCTGTAGGGTTTGGGCGTCATGGTGATCCCATATACAGGGGTGTAATCAGGTTCCCCAGCATCATCGGGCCACACAAACTGGAAACGGCGCAGCAGAGTGACGAAGACCAAGAAGAGCTCCATACGCGCAAGACCCTCACCGAGACACACACGAGGACCTGTAAAACACAAATGATAATGCTCACAGAAAAGGTTTGACAAGATGAAATACAAAAATGTCATACATTTTTGAATGGTTACCTGTAGAGAAGGGTATAAAGGCCTCAGGCTTCTGAAACTGGCCTTGTTCAGTCAGGAAATTGGCTGGGTTGAATTCATGAGGAAACTTCCACTGGCCTTCTTCTTTTAGTACGGTAGTGAGGTTGGGAATGATCACAGTTCCCTAAATGAGGAGAAACAGTTTAAATTTGTTCTGAAGTACTAAACACTGGTTTCTGCAGGTTTCCTCACTTTCGGGATGCTGTAGCCCATCAGCTCTGTGTCTTTGGTGGTGCAGTGAAACACACTTAGAGGTACAGTGTTAGCGACACGCTGAATCTCATGAATCACAGCCAGTGTGTACGGCATGTTGTGTCTGTCTTCATACGATGCATGATCTTTACCCTCCAGAACCTCATCGATCTCTTTTTGACATTTTGCTGGTGAGAAAACAAGGCCGTGTTTGTTTAAGTTTAAAGAAGTTAGCTTTGCTAATATGCTAACACACGTCTGAAAGTTTGCAACATTCAATTAAAAAAAATAATATACATCAAATTAGCAATAAGAAATGACAACAATATCATGAATTTAGCTTGTTTGGTTCAAATCACATTTAAAAACTGTATTTGCAATGCCTGTTCAAGTGTCGCTAGTCATGGAGATATTTTCAGGTCTTTTCACATCGAGCATTATAATTGCTTTCATCTGTTTTTCTATGAGTGGTCTGTCTCCCCCTGCTCTGCCTGGTTTAAATTAAGCCAACGTCAGTGTGTGCTTTTTAAACAAACCTTGAACCTCTGGGTGGTTCATGAGGTAGAGAAAAGCAGTGAGGAGGGTGTTGGACGTGGTATCAGTCCCTGCAAAGTGCAAATCCAAAATGTACATGATGAGCTGGTCTTCAGCAAAACTGGAACCATCATTTTTTCTCTGGAGAACACAAAATAGTATTAATTTGAGTCTGTGGTAAAGCTGTAAGCACCCCCCCCCCCACCACACACACACACACACACACACACACACACGTTTTAACAATTTGCATGATGTATTTTTAGGCTCAAATCAGATTTGAACCTCGCATTTCCAATGCGGTTTTAGACATTTGGAGCCCACTGTGTTTTGGAAGAAACACGCACCTTATCAAGCTCATCCAGATAGCAGTCAATGAAGTCTCTCGGCTCTCCTGGGACTCTTGTGGTCTTGTGTTCGTTGAGCAGACTTAAATTCATATTTTTTAACTTCTTTACATGATCAAATGCTTTTTTAAATGGCAGGGGCAAGATTCTCAGTAAAGGAAGTGTGTCGTATATCTGTTAGGAAAAGACATGTTTGACATTTTTGTATAATCTTCTACAGTTAAGTTTTTTTCCACAGATTTGAGAATATAGTGACATTCAGTAAAATCAAATTATAATAAATATGATCTATTTTAAATAATATTTAATAGAGCTTTCTATTAAATCACCCTTGGCTATTATTGACTTTGAAGCTAATGTTTTTTAAGTTGCATGCAATCAAAATGGGAATTCGTGGCTTTTATTCCATGTAGCTTTGAAACACCACTAAATATTGATAATATACACATTTTTGGCAGAAATACAGGTTCAATCTTACAGGAAAACAGATCAAACATATTGATGACTCATCCTGCACTACACAGATTTTTATCCAATCAGATGCTCTCTAGACTGAGAATGTCCCTCCCTGATTAGCAATAGCAAGAAGAAAACTGGCTATTAAGAAAATATTGTCAAATTTGATCTAAATTCTCACCACATTCCATGGTCCATTGAGGATCTTTGAAATCTCTGTAATGAACTGGACATAATGCTGAAGGAATTCATTCTTGTAATCAAAACGGGATCCGAACAGAACCAAGCCGATAACGTTTGATGCAACATTGTGGAACATATTCTGAGGATTCACAGTTCCTCCTGGACAAATGTACAGTATATCCGTTAAAAACATCATGGCATGTTCCTTGTCAGTTGAGATCTCAACCAACAAAATATATATGCATATAAATACCAGCATTTTTGTCCAAGTCAGCAACTAAATGTGAGATTTCTCCCAGAATTCTCTCCTCCATGGACTGCTTCCCCAGGCCAAAGTTCCTCAGGGTCATCAGAGCAAACCGTCGATGATCCTTCCAATGGGGCCCATAATCGGCCAATATTACACCTTTAGTAAAGTTAAGATGTTAGTTGTGAAGATTCTGTTTTGTTCCTGATATAAGCCATACTTATACTCAATTAAATAATACTACAACATAATTACCATCCTCGAATTTGATTGATCAAGCAGCAGCATTCCAAGAACGTTGAAAGTCCAACAACACAATGGTTTTTTACTGTTTTATTACTCTGCTTGTCTCTGCTTGTCTTCATTTTCAATGACTTGTTAAATATTTGTTACATTGTTAAGGCCCAGGCAACTTCATTTTTGTTATTGCATCATCTAGCGCAGAGGTTCCCTGCATCCTAGAGTTTCCCCAAAAGTAGGCTACACATTTTGGATGCGAAATAACCATTTTAGGTCTCTACTAATGAGCTATTGAGTTGAATCAGGTGTGTTTGTTTATTCAAACATCCTCAGTTCCAATAATGCTCACAAATCTGTGTTTTTAGAACAGTAAAAGCTTTTTTTTTACTGTAGTTGCAATGTTTATTGAGTCACATTTATCATAAAACACTGATAAAAACACATTTACCCCCTCTTTGTTTGATATTAAACAGTATATGTTTATGTAGAACTTTATTCTTGAATAGATGGTGCTGAATTAAGCATTATATAAAAAGTGTTTCTGTTGCTCATGAAAACATTTCTGAAACATCTGTGTATTTGACAAATATTGCATTTATTTTTATTAGCATTTTATTTAGGTTGTATAAAATCAATATCACACTCATTAGACTGTGATTTTATTACTTAGCTGATATCTAGGACAGCTTGTAGTATGAGTTACCTTTATTGTCCGTGAGATGATTGATCATGCACTCTTGAGGACGTCCTGAAAAGTCTTGAGCCTTTGTAACCAGAGCTTCCTTAATAACTTCAAAACTATTTAGAAAAACGTATGGTTTTGATCCAGTATACAGGCTGAAAATTTTCCCATATTGTTCTGCAAACTTAAAACATTGGAAAATTACTTTACAAACAAGAACAACTGAGATGTTTAAGTTTCTGATGACCAAAAGAAAGCCGTACTTTTTCAAAATCCTTCAAAGGATTGGCCATATCCATGTGAAGCAGATTCCCAAATAACGGGAGAGGACGAGGTCCAGGAGGAAAATTCTTTGGCCTCTGGATCCGGACGAGGAGGAAGACGAAGAAAATGCATGTCCACACGAGAATCAGAAAGCCCAGCATGTTGACTACGTCCAGCTGTTGTCCCTCTAGATTCACTCAAGCAAAAGAAGCTTATGAACTCAAACCACTCAGTCTTTAAGTACATTGCCTATCTGAACAAATATTATGGTCGTGTTCCAGGAAAGATAAAAAGAACCCAGGCAAACAAACATTGCTCAGCATTTTATGTTTCTGTTTTCGCCCAGATCAAACTGGTTTGAACTCCATGTATATGTTTTCAGTATACAGGAGATATATCATATGAGCCAAAGGCCCAATTACAAGGGCAAATATGTTTTTTACACCTGCTGATTAAACAAGGTTATGTAATTTTGAATTTAACAATACGTTTTTTTTTTTCACTTTATACTTTTTGTTTTTTTCAGTGTGTTAGTGCTTTCTAGTGGAATGTTCATGTTTAATGAAGGTACACTGCTGTTGAAAAGTTTGTGGACAGTAAGATTTTTGTTGTTTTAAATAAGAAATGCATAAGTTTATTCAACAAGGATGGATTAAACTGCTCAAAAGTGACAGTGAAGAAAAATATGTTATTCTTTTGAACTATATCCATCAAAAAATCTTGAAAAAAAATTGTATCAGGGTTTCCACAAAACATTAATCACAAAACATCAACAATAATAATCAGCAAATCAGCATATTAGAATGATTTCTGAAGGATCAGGTGACAATGAAGACTTGCATTTCAAAATATAGTGAAATATTAAAACGTTATTTTAAATTGTTAAAATATTTCACAATATTACCATTCTTACTGTATTTTTCATCAAATAAATGCAGCGCTGGTGAGCATGTGACTTGTAAAAACTTTTACACATTAGCGAAGCTGTTTTTTTAAATTTGAAGCCTTGTATCTATTTTAGTTCTAGTTTTTCATTTAGTTTTTGATTATGATAATAACACGTGCACATGGACACACACACACACACACACACACACAAACACATTGGCATACATTCAGACAAGAAGAGGAAGAAAACTATTTGTAACAGGTTTTTATTCAAGAACTATCTTTTCAATTCAATTTAATAATAATAATAATAATAATTTCAATTTATTAATACTGTTATTAAAATACATCAGAACATCACTGCAATATAAATCTGTCATAATCATCATAATCTGACCGTCTCTGTGCGTCTGATGTGCATTCTGTAGGGTTTGGGGGTGAGGGTGACCCCATATACAGGGGTGTAATCAGGTTCCCCAGCATCATCGGGCCACACAAACTGGAAACGGCGCAGCAGAGTGACAAAGACCAGGAAGAGCTCCATAAGCGCTCCATAAGACCCTCACCGAGACAAACATGAGGACCTGTACAAGACACGTGCATATATGATTTACAAAATACGCTCAAGCTAATCCTACACATGTATCCGGTCTGAGCCGTTACCTGCAGAAAAAGGCATAAAGGCCTCAGGCTTCTCAAACTGGCCTTGCTCATTCAGGAAGTTGGCTGGGTGGAATTCATGAGGAAACTTCCACCGGCCTTCCTCTTTTAGTACAGAAGTGAGGTTAGGAATAACAAAGGTTCCCTGGAGAAGAAAAAGTGACATTGTGATTTTAAAAGTGTAAAACACTCTTATATGGAGGTTTCCTCACCTTCGGGATGCTGTAGCCCATCAGCTCTGTGTCTTTGGTGGTGCAGTGAAACACACTTAGCGGTACAGTGTTAGCGACGCGCTGAACCTCATGAATCACAGCTAGTGTGTACGGCATATTGTGTCTGTCTTCATACGATGCGTGATCTTTAACCTCCAGAACCTCATCGATCTCTTTTTGACATTTCGCTGGTGAAATAAAAAGTTGTGTTTAAGTTTAAGGCATTCATCTTATTAATAGAAGTTTTCTGATAAACCAAAACACAGACCTTGAACCTCTGGGTGGGTCATGAGATACAGAAAAGCAGGTGGTGGATGTGGTATCAGTCCCTGCAAAGTGCAAATCCAGAACGTACAGGATAAGCTGAGCTTTAAAAAAACGAAGAACCATCATTTCCTCTCTGGTGAAGTTAAAATAACCAATGATCAGAAATAATAAGTACTACTCTCTAAATCAGTTATAAATACTAGAGAATACTAGACAAAATACTAGAGATGCTCTGTTTTGTTATGACCGATAACCGATAAATATTAGAAATTTTATACTGTTTTGTTTAAATAAATTAAAAATAAAACACTAAAAACAATCATTTTAAATGCTACAATTAAATTTAGGCATTGCAAGATTATAATGTACAATATATGAAAAATGGATATTCGTTTTAAAATTTGCTGAAGATTACATTTAATAGTTTAATAATAATTCAGTTAATTTAATTTAATTACTAGCATTCAAACCAATAATTCTTTTCATGTTATGACCGATAACCAATAAATGGTGGTTATTAAAATTCTATAGTTTTTTATATAAATTACAAACGAAATACTAAAAACAATAATTTAAATGCATTCAAAAAAAGTATTTTTTTTTAAGAAAATCTCTAATATCCACGATAACCGACATCATACCACTATAGTGCATTCCTAAAAAATACCATCACAGATGCACACACACACACACACACACACACATGTTGGTATTTGTGGTTTACAGGGACTCTCCATAGGCGTAATGGTTTTTAAACCATACAAACTGTATGTGCTATTGCCCTACACCAAGCCTACACCTAAACCTACCCCTTACAGGAAACTTTTCAAAATTTGATTTTCAAAAAAACACCATTTAGTATGTTTTTTAAGCCTTTTGAATTATGGGGACATAGGCAGTGTCCTCATAAACCACCTTCAAATTGTAATACCTCTGTCATACCCATGTCATTAAACAAATTTGTGTCCCCGTAAACCACAAAAACCAGTACACACACACACACACACACACACACACACACACACCTTATCAAGCTCATCCAAATAACAGTCAATAAAGTCTCTTGGCTCTCCTGGGACTCTTGTTTTTTTGTGCTCGTTGACCAGTTGTGCAGACATTTCTCTGTCCTTGTTGGCATTTGTGAAGGCCTTTTTAAAGGGCAGAGGCAGACTTCTCAACATAGGAAATGTATTGTATATCTGCAATAAAATGGAGAAAATGTCTTAATAAAAGGTCCAAAATACCACTAGTGAAAATACAGATTTTTTTGTTTCTTTGTTTGTTTTCTTTGTTTGTTATATAACATAACCCTGACCCTTTTATTTGAATTTTTTTAATTAATTAAATAATAATACAAATTCAAATTAAATGTGGGTTCAGACTTTTGCACTTCTCTGAATATGTATTTTAATAGCTTTGAATATAATCATTTAAAAGTTGAACTGATAAAATGTCTCACCATGGCTCATGGCCCATTGGCAATCTTTGCATTCTCTGTATAGAGGTGAATGAAAAGCTTGAGGAATTCATCGTCATAATCATAACGGGATCCAAACAAAACAATACAGATGATATTTGACGCAGCATTGTGGAACATAGTCTGAGGGTCAAAGGAGCTTCCTGCATAGACACAATGTACATTGATCTGAATGTCAAGTCAAAATTTACATATTTAAGTGAACTGTTCCTGTAAGATACAGATATGTAACAAAAATAAGCACAATATTACCAACTCTTTTTTCCAGTTTGGCAATAATGTGTGAAACCTCTCCCAGAATTCTCTCCTCCACTGACTGCTTCCCCAGGCCAAAGTTCCTCAGGGTCATCAGAGCGAAGTGTCTGTGTTCTTTCCAGCTGAGGACATAGTCAGACAAAATAACACCTGCTATAATATGTAACTGTCATTTGTTGGCCTCAATTATACTGAGTGTAATATCGGACAAGGTAGAAAATTGCTCTTTGGACTATAGAAGAGAGACAGTGAACAAGCTCACAAGGATATTGATTAACTGTAGTCTGTACAGAGGGATAAGAGTGAAGGTTCATTTGCAAGATCTATCTATCTGTCTATCTATCTATCTATCTATCTATCTGTCTGTCTAATATATAATTTGTCTATCTATTAAAATACTATCTATCTATCTATCTATCTATCTATCTATCTATCTATCTATCTATCTATCTATCATCTATTTGTTGGTCAAGTCAGAAATAAAAAAAATTAACCAATGCTTAATGATAAAATAATTTATTGAAAATTGTGATGGAAATATCATATATCTATATCTATAAAGTATCTATCTATTAAAAATACTATCTATCTATCTATCTATCTATCTATCTATCTATCTATCTATCTATCTATCTATAATTTATCATTTGTGTGTGTGTCTATCTATCTATCTATCTATAATTATCATTTGTGTGTCTATCTATCTATCTATCTATCTGTCTATCTATAATTTATCATTTGTCTATTATAATATTATCTATCTATCTAGCTATAATTTATCTTGTCTATTATATTATCTATCTATCTATCTATCTGTCTGTCTGTCTGTCTGTCTGTCTAATATATAATTTGTCTGTCTATTAAAATACTATCTATCTATAATTTATCATTTGTGTATCTATCTATCATTTGTGTGTCTATCTATCTATCTATCTATCTATCTATCTATCTAATTTATCATTTTTCTATTATAATATTATCTATCTATCTAGCTATAATTTATCTTGTCTATTATATTATCTATCTATCTATCTATCTATCTATCTGTCTGTCTAATATATAATTTGTCTATCTATTAAAATACTATCTATCTATCATCTATCTAGCTATCTATAATTTATCATTTGTGTGTCTATCTATCTATCTATCTATCTATCTATCCATAATTTATCATTTGTGTGTATCTATCTATCCATCTATCTATAATTTATCATTTGTCTATTATAATATTATCTATCTATCTATCTATCTATCTATCTATCTATCTATCTAGTCAAGTCAGAAATAAAAAAAATTAACCAATGCTTAATGATAAAATAATTTATTGAAAATTGTGATGGAAATATCATATATCTATATCTATAAAGTCTCTATCTATTAAAAATACTATCTATCTATCTATCTATCTATCTATCTATCTATAATTTATCATTTGTGTCTGTCTATCTATCTATTTATCATTCTATCTATCTATAATTTGTCATTTGTCTATTATATTATCTATCTATCTGTCTATCTATCTATCTGTCTATCTGTCTGTCTGTCTGTCTGTCTATCTATCTATCTGTGTGTCTATCTATCTGTCTGTCTAGTTTAAAAAGGTTAACCAATAGGCTACCTAATGATACAACAACAGAAAATTCATTGAAAATTGTGATATAAAAAAGTCAAATAATACAAAGAAAGCAAAACCACGGGTACCTTACTGCTTTGAAAGGGTTAACTGATTCAAATACATCAAAAGCTGGAAAAAAAAAACTTGCATTTTTCAATTTAATATATGACAAAGAGAAAAAACGGTATCTGTGGCCCCCACATGGCCGCTTTAGTTCATCGCGCGCCGTTCTTATCGCCCCCTACAGACCGCTCGACAGAATGAAGGAGCTTCCATTTTTTATCAGGTCATCCCATGATGCACCGCGCCTTCAACGGCTTCAGTCATTCAAGCAGCTCAGCTCTGGTGTTCAGGAGAGCGTCTGTTCTGTTAGGCCATCTGGGTTCGGGTAACCTGTGTCCTGAACCGGACCGGTCCCTGAACGGGGGTCTCTACTCTCTCATTTCGAGCTGAACTTCCCCGTCCATGCTTCAGGAATCACCGGCTGTTGACGGGAAGCGAGCGTTTGGGCGGCAGAAGCGGTGCTGTCAGCGATATAACAGCAGAAAGCGTTAAATACACAGACATAAACCAACCGGAAAGAGAACGGTGGGAATTTAACCATACTTTAAAAGCAACTTGATGGATTTAGAGACCGGAAGAAACGAACTGGGAGCAATGGGAGAGTCGCTGCAGCCGCAGACCCCCAGTCGCCACGAGAAAAGTCTAGGACTGCTCACGACTAAATTTGTGACTCTGCTGCAGGAAGCGAAGGACGGAGTGCTGGATCTCAAAGCTGTAAGCACGACACGAGCTCAGTCATCACCATCTTCATCTTCTGCTAAGTTATATGTTTCAGTATCGAGACGCGCAGCGCCTGCTGATTATGCATCGTTTTTAATGTTTGCATGCACACAGATGCACTCTAGGTTTTAAAACAGCACAGAAAAGTTGCTTAAAAGTTGCTCTGGTAAGGGAAGAGGGGGTCGTGTGCACGCACAACCCCTCTCTACTCAGCTCGACTCACATAAACTAGTTCCTCAACTAAACCAGGCGAGCCAGCTAACAGGTTGCAAATGTTATGTCACTCCAGTCGGCAAAGCAAAACAGCTCCGGTGTTTGTTGTTGTATCCCGGAGGGTTTTTACTGCGAATCCCATCCGGACAGAAAACTCAAACAAAAGCCTTCAAAACAAGCACGTGCTCTGGAGTTTGGGATAGTTTAGGCCTGCGCGACCTGGGGATGTGTTTCTTTGAATCTATTGGGGTTTGAACGCGATGTTACACTTCTAAAATGTGTTGAAAGTATAATTTGATCTAGGATTGTGTGTTTGAAGTAGTAGATTAGAAATGCGCAGCTGCTACTGGAACTTGTCAAGTTGCTTGCTTGTCAACTTTTCTGGGCTGTTTTTGTCCATTTTATAAAGCCAGCAAGTCTTAAAGAGACAGTTCACGGAAAAATGAAAATTCTGCTATTATTTACTCACTCTCATTTTGTTTCAAGCCCATTTGACTTGATTTTCTTAAGTGGGAACACAAAAGATGTTAGGCTGAATGACAGCCTCAGTCACCATTCACTTTCATTGCATGGAATAAAGATTCAATGCAAGTGAATGGTGACCAGCGGTGTCTGTCTTTCATATTGTGCCTAATATTATTTTATAATATTAAAGTCAAAAAAGTGAGTATTTTATTGAACTGTTCTTTTAATGGCTTCTTATGTGAAACTTTTGCACTGTGCAAAACACCTACGCGTTTGTGTTGTGTATTTAGTCAATTTACTGGTAGTGAGATGAATCAATCATCTGGATTGCTCTGTTTGTGTGAATGTGATTTAGGCTGCAGATACTTTGGCTGTAAGGCAGAAACGGCGCATCTATGATATCACCAATGTTTTGGAAGGCATTGGACTCATCGAGAAGAAATCCAAGAACAGCATCCAGTGGAAGTAAGGCAGACTTGCAGATTCTTTCTTCTGACTTTGATGTGGAAACTTACTCCCTTATTCCTATATTGTTTGTTACTGCATTATCAAAGTGTTTGGAATCACACTTCAAAGATTTTTCTGGGCTGCTAGGTTAAAAGACCCTCAGACATCTTTTATTTGTGAATCCAAGTAGAATTATGTAATTATAATGTCAATTATGCATCCATTATATGCTATTAAGCACAAGCATAGAAGGCCAATGCTTTTTATTCATATTAAGTTCTTTAATGTTATTGCATGGGTATGGCAGCCTTTTTCAGTTAAAGTATAATATGTAAATATGAAAAAATATTGTATATACACTTGTGTGTGTGTG
>JAFVLL020026793.1:0-10701 GCA_021397915.2 Tor tambroides
TGTGTGTGTGTATATATATATATATATATATATATATATATATATATATATATATCTCTTCACATTAACAGAGAAAGTACACTTTCCTGTTATGCTTTTGGTATCAACATGTTGACAAATGGTTTTAACTGACTGCAATAAGAAATATCTTTAGACATTGCAGTAAATTTTTTAATTGATGTATAAAACACACTAGCAAACAAAAATGTAAAAGCCATTGAAATTCCTCAACCAAACAACAGCCAATCAAAGGCTGTGAATAAATGCAGCTGTTGCTATGGCATCACAACAGCTGCTGTAAAGCAGCAGCTGGACGGCAGTGGAGATATAACAAACGGGGAGGTTTTAAGGCAGTATGTGTTTAGTATGTTCTCATATAAAATCACATCTTTATTACATGTCCCAATGAAATGATGCATGAGGGGGGCAGAAGGTTCATGGTGCAGTTTGGTCAGAATTTTACTCTCTGGGTTTGGCGTTGGCCACAGCATCTGCAAGAAGCTCAGGTCGGAGACATTCAATGGGGCATTGAATTTTCTGGAAGAAAAAAGGGGAATGTGTTATGTAATGAAAAGCAGAAATATTTATCTACATACATTCAAATGTATGTGATATACTGTATATTGTCAGTGCACATTTACCAAAAATATAACTCTTTTGCCTTTTGAAATGCTTGCATGATTGAAAGCCGGTACTCACCATCCTCTGGCCAGTGTTTAAGCGGACAGGTTTGAGCAGGTCAGAGCTTATCTCAGCACCAGGCCTTCTGCAGTTCTCGCATCGCCAGCCCTGAGGAGCAGCACATATACAATCCATTTCACCAGACTCAAGCATATGACTTTGAAACGCCCCCTCTGAATTGCATTTTATTACGTTTTTAAATTTTCTTTCGCTATTTTGTCATAAAATACATTCTGGTCTTACTTGCTGTCCTCCATAGCATGTGCAAGTGCAGATGGCCCCCAAGTATTCTTTCTGCCACTGGTTTCCAACCTGGTACATCTTTCCATCATCGTAACATATGGACTCATCTGTAACGAAATGCAAGATTTTTATTTCCACTGATTGGAAGAAACTTGACTATACATTGTCTGTTTAGAGGAGGCACTTACGTGGTTCGCACTTGAACTCTCCTTTGCCATTGCCCATGCAAGTGCAGCTCATCAAGTGACCGTTTTCTGCCTGTCGCTCCCACTTTTCACCAATACGGTAGTTTTTTCCATTGTCATGACACCATTCTGTGTAAAAAGTGATATTTATGCACTCATACAGGATCATCTACAGGATAAAATCCACCATTTGATCTCCAATTTACTCACTGGAGGAGTCGCATCTGAAATGTCCACTTCCCAAACCGAGACATTTGCACCAGAGTTTGAAGCCAGTGTCAGACATACGCTCCCATTCATCTCCGACATCATGGTGAGTGGCTGTGAAGGTGTCATAACACGAGTCCTTGCTAGATGAACTGTCTCCTGGAACTGTTGGTTTTAATGGGAACAAAATAAAGAAACGTTAAAACAAGCATCATAAGCATGTGTATTTTTAAGCCTTCATCAAAGTTCGTTGATCCTTGACCTGTGTTTCCAGCAGTGACAATTTCCTCCAAAATTTTGTGTTTAAGGGCTCCCTTCAAGGCCTCCACAATGACATTATAAGAGGCACCCGAGGTGAGACCGATTAGGGTGGCGCTTGTGGTTGTTCCTGGGACACGCATCTGCAAAACAAGAAAGGGTGAAGGGTAAGGTGATAAAGGAAGATTTAGGACCTTTTTCTTTTTGCATTCATCTAAAATCTTCTGTTAATCCTTCCTAGGTCCTCACCTGAAACATCTTCTCATCTGGATGGGTAATGGGCTGACAGGACACCAGGTAACCAGAACTTTGCTGGTAGGGCTGCCATGAGATGGTGGTCTGGGTCTGGGCCTCCTGTGGTCTTCCAGTCTTGTCTTCTGGAAAACCAAAAGGATGGCCATCGCCAGGCTTCTCACTAACCTGAATAATTTGAGGCACACGACCTCCATCGGGTCCCACATTGGGGATGTAGACTAGGGTCTCCCCAACTTGAGGCACATAAGGCTGGGGTCGGGGTTGGTTAGGTTGAGGGATTGTTTGATGATGGTTAGGCTGGTAGCCTCTGTTGGGTTGACTGGGCTGTTTATTGAATTCTGTGTACTCCACATGCTGCCCATGTGCATCAGGTGAGTCATGCCCAGTGGGACCCACTGCATGACCTCTGTCAGGCTCAGGCACATCCAACTTGTCTGGGCCACCGTGGTGGGGCAGACCGGGCAGATCAGAGGTCAGCTCTGGGCGGGAAAAAGGTGTTAAAAGCAAAGCAGCAGGTAAAGACGCAGCCACAGTTGCATCTACCAGCCAGTAAGGCACTAAAGATTCAGTCAAGTAATGACAGTACTTGCTGATATCATTTTAAAGGACAGTTGGTCCAAGAATTTTCTCAAAATTCACCAATGTTTTACAATTAAACATTGAGGATGATGTGCATTATATAGTTTAACCAACAGTTTGAGAGTTTCAAAGTTTCTGTCTTCAGCAGTGACAAGTTGCTGGATGTTTATTTTCAGTTTGTCTGTTTGTTTCCTGCCCATTGTGAAATCTCATTTGTTCAAAATTCCAGATTCAACTCTTTATTAAACATCCAATATGTTCTCATTGGCTGTGGTTTTGTAACATTGTTAATGGAAACTTTTGCATCATGTTTGGTTTGAATATGGTGTAAGATTCAGTCCAAGAACACTTCTCCTCAGAGTGAAAACGTTGGTGAAAGTCTGGACCAGCCCTTTAAACACTTATCAAAGGTTTTGATCATTAAACAGTGTAGTGATGAGCTAGCAGTCCAGTCAGCGTGGTGCATCAATTAAGCAAAGTTAAATGCATTTTATCTTCATTTTGCATTTCAGTTCTGAGTGAATTTCATCATTAAAAAGCTAAGTACTAAGAAAATGTATGGCTTAGCCAAGTATACTACTGAAATGCAAGCCAGCGCAATATCAAGCTTTTATAAAATCCAGTGTAGGCTAGTTCAACAAAATGTGCTGTACCTATTTCAAGTGCTACTGCAGCAGTAGCTATCATGCTTGCAAAACACTTCACTAGCTTGCACCATTCGGAAACAAAGCATAAGGGAGTACACCTTATGTCTCAATATGTGCATTAACATTCTGTATTTACATTTATCCATTAATCAGACACTTTTATCCAAAGTGACTTACAAGTTAGGAAAATCAATGATTTTATACTTACGAGTTGTGGCCGTGCCAACCAGTGGTGTGCTTCTCTGGCTGTTCAGTAGGACATAAATCTTTATGATGTATTCTGTGCCTGGTTTCAGACCTGTTATTAAAATATCACAATATGGTTGCATAGTGCATTATAAATTTTGTTTCACAAGCCTAGTTTACCAACATCTATGTATACCACATCTGCTATTCTGGGTCTTACCAGTGATGGTGGCGTAGTTCTGGCCAACATTAGGGCGGGGTGTAAGCTCACGAGGCGAACCACCTGATTCTTCATAAGTGATGTAATATCCTGTAATTTGTGTTGGAGGGGCTTGCCAAGTGAAGGAGATGGAATTGGGGGTCAACGAGGTGAACTGGAGGTTAGTCGGAGATGGAACAGCTGGCCGAGCTGTGACCATATAGGACAAAAATAAAGTTTAAGGTTATACTGGGAAATTTAAATCAGTTCATTTTCAGACTTAATGCATTAGCATTAATACAGTATATCACTTTTTCCACATTGGCAGGTTTGCTTAGTTGTACCTGTGTTTACAGTCATTGTGAAAGGAGGGCTTCGAGTATTTCCATTTAGTGTGTACATGTTGACCACATACATGACGCCTGGCTGCAAACCTGAGGCATGGAATACATTTCTTTCAATAAACAGCAATACTCCCAACATGTTTAAAAAAAAGTTATAAAAACATTTTTGTTTATCCAGACCAAACAGGATGCAACATTTACAATAAACTAACATGGAAACCCCATATATTTTAGACACTACTGTGATGGTAATAAAATGGTATAAAATCTTTAAAGTAACTCTGAATATAATATAAATACCGTGGAAGTTTATAATACCAGAGCCAGTTTACTTTTTGAGGAAACAGTGCTTTACCATTAGTGTTAAAACAGATGGCCTATAAGGGGCTATTTATGGATTGTATGGTAACCTACCAGTGACGATGTAGGTACGGCTGTCAGCAGGAATAGTCTGCCTGAAGGTGGGGTGACCTCCAGTTTTGGGTGTGGCTTCAATAAGGAAACCTGTCATTGGCTCATTATTGACAACACGCCATGTGAGAGTGAATGAAGTGTCTTTCACATCAGTGATACGGACTCGGCGAGGAGGGGTTATATCTGCGTAGTCAATGAGATTATAGTTTCCATTTAATATAGGAAAACTACTAAACATAACTCAACTGCAATACATTATATGGGTAACCCACTTACTATCAGCGGTGGTGCATTCTCCAGTGAGAGGAGAACTGCTGTCTGAACCTCTCAGTGCATAGACATGAACCTCATAAGCAGTGGCCACCTGGAAGTAAACAACAGATATTTAGGGCAGAAATGTCCAAGTCATGATTCAATAAATAACTTTTCTACTTTTACTTGTACCTACAAAGATTAAATGTATTTGTAAATTACAAGAAGGTAGACCTATTACCATAAGTCCAGGCACTAAGACTTGTGTGGAGTCTGGTGCAACATTCATTTCTTTGGCTGGGGCATAATGATTCTTCGGTGATACCACCACACGATAGCCAGAGAGCCTAGCATTGGGTGCTTGCCATGCCACGACAAAAGAAGATGGACTAATGTCAAAGAACTGTATATCGGTGGGAGCAGGGACAGCTGGGAAAGGTAAAGGAACAAGAATCAGGACGGATTAGGACAGGGACTCAACCTTATTATCTAATTGACTAGCTTGAAAAGCTAAGTTGTATTTAGACAGGTCATACCAGTGGGCTGAGTCTCCTCATGGGTAGTTTGCTGAATGCCCTCAAGAGTACGGACTGGGTTACGTCCTTTCATGGGAATGACTTTAATGTTGTACATGGTTCCTGGGCGCAGACCTTGGAGAACCACACTGTTATCACGACCACTTACAGCTGGTTGGTACTCCCTTTCTCCCTCCTCTGGACTAGAGTACAGAACCCTGTAGGAGGTCACTCCTGGAACCCGTGGAACATCCCATGTCACAAGCATGGAGGTGGAGTCCACATCAGAGAAGGTCAGATCTCTTGGATGCTGCAAATTTGCTAGAGAGTTGGAAGGAGAAAGTATGTTTTGGGTGGCATTGCACAGTGGCTAAAGCTCAGCACTGTTAACTGGAAGGTTGCTGGTTTGAGCCTCGTAAGGAACAGCAATGAACTCTAATCTTTGACCTCTTGAGAAAGTCCTTAACTCCAGGTTGTTCCAATGGGGAGTTTAACATGATTTCAAAGGTTAAAAAGTTAGGTAGGTTAAGAAATCAAAAAATCACTAACCTGTTGTAGCTTTCTGGACCACTGGGGTGCTCTCTCCTTCTTGGCTGAGAGCAATCACATTAATTGTGTATTCCACGGTGGGCACCAAGCCACGGATGGTCATTTCTGTACGTTCTGAAAAGGCAGAAATAGAATAGTTATTACATCAAGTCCAAGTACTGAACCACTTCTTCCAAATTAACTTCAAGGTTATGAGTAGTAATAAAAGGTAATGAGCAAGTGATGTCTCACCAGGGCCAACCAGCTCAGAGAATGTAGGACCTTGGCCACCCTTGGGCGTCCCTGTTACTCTGTAGCCTGTGATGGGACCTCTAGCTGGGCTCCAGCGGACAGTTAAGGCATTGTCTTGAATATCAGAAACATCTAAATCTGATGGGGATGGAACACCTGAAAATGGAGGAAAAAAACAATAGAGTCACTAGAAATTTGTGGTAAGCTAATGGTCAGACATTATAATAGTTATAAATGTCTTGTTGAGCATGAGTACTTACTTCCACCTGCAGTCCTGTGTGTGATGATGACTGGTGTGCTGGAGGCTGGGCTGTCCCCTCTGCCTGTCACAGCATACAGCGTGATGGTGTAATCGGTGTCTGGACGCAGGCCCTGGATGCTGGCAGTGGATTGTGTTCCTGGAACAGTGAACTCTCTGGGTGCATCTCTTTCACCTAGGAGTCAATGAGAAGGAATCAGATGCATTTACAAGTGAACTTGCAGAAATGTTCAACACTCAAGCCAAAACACTTTGTCATACTCATCACCACAGTGATCCTAGAAGAAGGGGCAAGGATACAGTGACTGCAGGGGCATCCCATGAGATGGTGATGCTAGTGGGAGTGGAGGACGTCACGGCCAGGTCAGTGGGAGCATCAGAGACTACAGGAAGAAACAAGAGTTGCATCATTATACCTCACAAATATGACTAAACAAATCCTTAACTTTTTAACTTCTCACCAGTTGCTTGAGTTCCAGTAAGTGGTAGACTCTCTTTATTGCCACTGACAGCATAAATATAGACAGTGTATTCTGTCTCAGGAGCCAGGTTCACCAGTGTGAAGTAATTTCTCGTCGGGGGAAGTCTCTCGTCTTTAGCGCGCCCACCACTGGTTGGCTGATAGCGTAGACGGTAACCTGTAATGACAGCACGTGGAGCCATCCAGTGCACGGTAAATGAGTTGGTGGAGACATCAGAGAAGTCCAGATTTGTCGGGGAGTCCAATTCTGTGTGGATGATGGGAACAAAATCAAATGGAGGAGTTAACGGACTAGAACAGAGAGTGGTAAGAAAACTAAGAACTCAACACCATTTCTTATATCCAAATACGTACTTGTTTTCTGAATACCAGTTACAGGTTCACTCTCTCTGTCCTCATAGACGCACACTACTTTTACCAGATACTCTGTATTTGGCAGCAAGTCTGAATTGATAAAAATCAGAATCAGCTGGTGAAATGTGTTTAGACTGTAAGATGCACATGGTTGAAATTAAGATCTTTAAATGAAAGCATCAGTAAACCCTTACTCTGAAGGAGGAAGTTATTGATGCCACCTCCTACATTGACTTCCTGAGTGTCGTCATCATTTTTTGTGGGATGGTAGCGGATGACAAAGCGGCTAATTTCAGATGGCTGAACAGAAGGGGAAGTCCATGACACACGCATGGAGTCTGAGCCCACCTCAGCAAAGTTCAGGTTTGTGGGGGCTGGAATAGCTAAACAAGAAGGGATCGAGAGACAGTGAACTTCTAAATGAAGTCAACACTTTATCAGCATAAAAATAATTAGCTAAGAAATGTGTTATTTAAGCTTTTCTTATTAACATAAAACAGGAATACAGTAAATACAAACACTATGATACCCCACCAAGTTGAAGTTATAATAGTGCATTCCCCAGAAATGCAAATGCAAACATACATGTAGAAATGCATCAATATTCAGATATACGCATATGATTGATTCAAAAAGCTGCACTGAGTTTGGGAAATAGCAAATTGTTAATCTTGGCTAGCCAAACTTGTAAGTAATGAATGATGTTTGAGGGATGAGGGTCTCAGCCTCTCGTTTATGTCCACATTCTCCATTCCTTTCCCTCTTCTTTTACCCCCGCCCTCTGAAATGTAAATAGGAACCTATGTAGGATAATTCACCAGTTTGGGTTTGCTGTGTGATCACCGAGGGTACACTCTCCGCCTCATCTGTAATGGTGGACACACTGATGTCATAATTGATGCCTGGCTCCAGTCCACGAATGGTATAATAGCTGACGGAGGAGTTCACCACGTCCTCCAAAATAGGCAAACTCTGGCCGGTCGTAACAACCGTAATATGGTATCCAGTAACTGCAGGGTAATTTAGCGGGGTCCATCTAATTCCGATTGTGGTATCCGTGAAATCAACAAAGCTGAGATCACCCACCTTGGGCACTTCTTTAATTGGTTTACAAAGTTGCATTTATGGGAAAGGGAGAGAGAAGACAAGACACACAGAAGCAATGACAATGACTAATTAAGACAAGCAGCAAATTACTGTTCTCATGCCATCAGTGCTAACAAATGATTAATAATCAGAAGAGACATGCACACAATAATGGAAAATAAAAAGGCTTTTGATTTGAATTAGTCATACTACAAAAAAGAGAAAGAATCAAGCTCTTATCTAGCAACTATTAAATTCTATGGATATTTTCAAACATTTAAAACCAAAAGTGAAACAGCCATGCTTGTTGAGAATTACACAATTATTTCCATGATGCACAAACAGATTAAACAACACCAAAGACTTGTTGGAAAGAAGAAATTACTGGATTTTATTAGAAGTTAATATTCTAATATATTAAATGCAACTGTCTTTATGGGTCTTTGCAGGGTTTGTGTGATGCATCTACGAGGATCAGTAGCATCTTACTGGAGCAGAAGCAGAATTATGTGGTGAAGTAGATATAGCTCAAAAATGGAGACTGATCTTTGGGCTGGAGACTGGTGGCAGGTTGGAGCCCTATGAGTTTTGAGCAATGGTTATCACCATTATGGCTAACTAATAGATCTATTGACTTCACTTTTGATATTTCAGAAGTATACTTTTGATCAACAGTCTATTATTCAGATATCCTTTAAAAGCAGCAATTGGCATTTTTGTTGGATGGGTGTCTTGAGAGGGTGAATTTCTAAATCTGTGGATCATAATCAGGTGATTCTCTGGATCAGTCATGGTGGTTTTGATCCAGCAGAGCATGGCTTGAACTTACCTTTATTTTTTGACTATAGATGGGGTCTTACCTGGTGTAACGGTGGTTGAGATAGGCTCACTCTCCAGATGGTTTTTAACAGTGTAGACGCTGACATTGTATTCAACGCCAGGACTGAGGTTCTCAAGGGTACATGAGGTTTCATGCCCTCGAACATTCTCCTCTAGAGTATTTCCACGCTGCCCATTGGTTGGTGTGCATGTCACTCTGTAGCCAGTGATATCTGAGAGGATAAAAACAGAAATGGACACTTAGAAAATAGTATAGCGACTGTAATAGGGTCCAAAGATGGTATTACCATCTGATTACCATATTCATATACCATAGTATTATGAATATAAGGTTCTTCTAAAAATATCATAGTGTTGACCAATAAACTATGGTATTTGTTTTAGTAATACCATGATTAACAATGTATAAAATTGCATGCTAGAATTAGAATTAAATGCACTAAATGTAATAATCATCAGAAACACATGAAATATATAAACAGACAAAGAACAGTGGGAGAAAAGGATGACTGGAAGAACAGATAATTCCTGGAAGAATTTAACCTGATTATTTGAAATGGTCACATACACACAGCCTACACAAATAGCCAAGGTCCACCAGCATGCTTCAAAGCAAGGGTGAACAGGGATAAGAAGTGGGTGTACAGTCAATATTTACCCGGACTTTTGGTGCTGCTCCATTTGACATCGAGTTCACCGGTGACAGGGTTAGACACCACATTTAGGTCAGTTGGCGGGGATAGGGCTAATGTGACAGCAAAGAGGAATGAAATGCAACATTAGAAAATGTATATAGTACTTTGAGCTGTATATTACAAGCTAGAATCTCTACATTTTGTTTTAATCTCTTTCAGCAGATCTTCCAGACCTCTTGTCTTTGTAGCTAGTCAAAAAAACTATGCATTTGAGTTCTAAAACCTTTCTGACATTGTCAAATTTACTTGATTTAGACTTATCAGTAGCTTACATGTCACAGCTTTGTTTGTGATAGGGTTGCCATGCTTTCGGCCATTGAACAAGGGTTGCAAGCTGTAGATATACTCCAATCCTGGTGTCAGACCAGAAAAGTAAATAGTGCCTTCTTCAGAGGTCACGTCCCTGGGAGCCTCACCACCTTGGCTGGGCCTCACAGACATCTGAGAGAAGGAGACATATTCTTGAGATTTTTTTTTTTTTTTTTCTGAAAATGCGTAAGCAAAACTCTGGAGATAACAGCTTATGTGAAATATGGTAGCTGGTCCAAGTTGGTTTATCAGCTTGAACAACAAATGTTCTCTAGGGCAACCTAGTGTTCCATCTATGACCATTAATTACCAACTTGGACCAATTTTGTCAGCCATTAGGGACTGAAAGCCGGTGGGCGGGGCCTATGGTGAGAAGATGACTATTCGTCAATGTCTTGCTCTGGAGGCAATGTTTCTGCAAACAACTGCACCTTGGTGACGTCACCTTGCCCTAATGGATCCAAAACAAGTTGTTTTTGGAGCTTGATTAAATAAATGCTTTGTTTGCAATGAGGAGGATGTTTTAAACTATGAAAATTGCAGGATGTTTTAATAGTACAAAGACCTCTTATATGCCAGAAGATCAAGGCAAATTGGATTTCTCATGTCATGACTCTTTAAAGTGAGGTGATGTATTTCCACAATTCCTGAGAATATGCAAAATCTCTAACATGCCATCCAATATATAGTTTTTACAATATCGTTTCGTTATTTTCACCTGTTTTACACAAAAAACTAATAATGTGGTAACCAGAAAATTGTAAATACAGTGTTTATACCCTATAGCTGAATCGTGGTACTGGGGTCCAGGTAACAATGATGGCTGTATCGGTGACATCTGTGCTGAATCGAGGAGCATTACCTGTTGGCTGAGCTGAAGAACAAAAGCAAAAAAAAAAAAAAAAGAGGTTTCAAAATGGGCTCAGGAGAGC
>JAFVLL020026793.1:10801-41601 GCA_021397915.2 Tor tambroides
GAGATGGTGATGCTAGTGGGAGTGGAGGACGTCACGGCCAGGTCAGTGGGAGCATCAGAGACTACAGGAAGAAACAAGAGTTGCATCATTATACCTCACAAATATGACTAAACAAATCTTTAATTTTTTAACTTCTCACCAGTTGCTTGAGTTCCAGTAAGTGGTAGGCTCTCTTTATTGCCACTGACAGCATAAATATAGACAGTGTACTCTGTCTCAGGAGCCAGGTTCACCAGTGTGAAGTAATTTCTCGTCGGGGGAAGTCTCTCGTCTTTAGCGCGCCCACCACTGGTTGGCTGATAGCGTAGGCGGTAACCTGTAATGACGGCACGTGGAGCCATCCAGTGCACGGTAAATGAGTTGGTGGAGACATCAGAGAAGTCCAGATTTGTCGGGGAGTCCAATTCTGTGTGGATGATGGGAACAAAATCAAATGGAGGAACTAACAGATTAGAACAGAGAGTGGTAAGACAACTAACAACTGAACACCATTTCTTATATCCAAATACGTACTTGTTTTCTGAATACCAGTTACAGGTTCACTCTCTCTGTCGTCATAGACACACACTACTTTTACCAGATACTCTGTATTTGGCAGCAAGTCTGAATTGAGAAAAATCAGAATCAGCAGGTGAAGTGTGTTTAGACTGTAAGATGCACATGGGTGAAATTAAGAACTTCAAAAGAAAGCAACAGTAAACTCTTACTCTGAAGAAGGAAGTTATTGATGGTCCCTCCTACATTGACTTCCTGAGTGTCATCATCATTTTTTGTGGGATGGTAGCGGATGACAAAACGGCTAATTTCAGATGGCCGAACAGAAGGGGAAGTCCATGACACACGCATGGAGTCTGAACCCACCTCAGCAAAGTTCAGGTTTGTGGGTGCTGGAATAGCTAAACAAGAGGAGATTGAGAAACAATGAACTTATAAATTAAGTCAAAAGTTTATCAGCATAAACATAAATAGCTAAGAAATGTGTTATTTAACCTTTTCTTATTAACACGAAACAGGAATACAATAAATACAAACAATATGATTCCCACCAAGTGTAAGTTATTATAGTGCATTCAGCAGAAATGCAAATGCAAACATACACCTAGAAATGCATCAATATTCGGATATAAGCAGATGATTGCTTCAAAAAGCTGCACTGAGTTTGGGAAATTGTTAATATTGGCTAGCCGGACTAGGAAGTAATGAAATGAAGTGGCTTGAGTGAATGATGTTTGAAGGATGAGGGTCTCAGCCTCTCGTTTAGGTCCATATTCTCCATTCCTTTCCCTTCTTTTACCCCAGCCCTCTGAAATGTAACAAGAAACCTATGTAGGATAATTCACCAGTTTGGGTTTGCTGTGTGATCACCGAGGGCACACTCTCCGCCTCATCTGTAATGGTGGACACACTGATGTCATAATTGATGCCAGGCTCCAGTCCACGAATGGTATAATAGCTCACGGAGGAGTTCACCACGTCCTCCAAAATAGGAAAACTCTGGCCGGCCGTAACAACTGTAATATGGTATCCGGTAACTGCTGGGTAATTTAGTGGGGTCCATCTAATTCCGATTGTGGTATCCGTGAAATCAACAAAGCTGAGATCACCCACCTTGGGCACATCTTTATTTGGTTTACAAAGTTGCATTTATGGGAAAGGGAGAGAGAAGACAAGACACAGAAGCAATGACAATGACTAATTAAGACAAGCAGCAAATTGCTGTTCTCATGCCATCAGTGCTAACAAATGATTAATCATCAGGAGAGACATGCACACAATAATGGAAAATAAACAGGCTTTTGATTTGAATTAGTCATACTACAAACAAAGAGAAAGTACCAAGCTCCATCTTATTAAATTCAATAGATATTTTCAAAAATTTAAACCCAAAAGTGAAACAGCCATGCTTGTTGAGAATTACACAATTATTTTCATGATGCACAAACAGATTAAACAACACCAAAGACTTATTGGAAAGAAGGAATTACTGGATTTTATTGCAAGTTAATATTCTAATATATTAAATGCAACTGTCTTTATAGATCTTTGCAGGGTTCGTGTGATGCATCTAAAAGGATCAGTAGCATCTTACTAGAGCAGAAGAAGAATTATGCGGTGAAGTATATATATATAGCTCAAGGGTGGAGACTGATCTTTGGGCTGGAGACTGGTAGCAGGTGGGAGCGCTATGAGTTGTGAGCCATGAGTTATCACCATTGTAGCTAACTAATAGACCTGTTCACTTCACTTTTGATATTTCAGAAGCATACTTGTGATCAACAATCTATTATTCAGATATGCTTTAAAAGCAGCGATTGTTGGCTGGGTGTCTTGAGAGGGCGAATTGCTAAATCTATGGATCCATAATCAGGTGATTCTCTGGATCAGTCATGATGGTTTTGATCCAGCAGAGCATGGCTTGAACTTACCTTTATTTGTTGACTATAGATGAGGTCTTACCTTGCATAACGGTGGTCGAGACAGGCTCACTCTCCAGGTGGTTTTTAACAGTGTAAACACTGACATTGTATTCAACGCCAGGACTGAGGTTCTCAAGGGTACATGAGGTTTCATGCCCTCGAACAAACTCATCTAGAGAATTTCCACGCTGCCCATTGGTTGGTGTGCATGTCACTCTGTAGCCGGTGATATCTGAGAGGATAAAGGACACATTGCAAGTATAAAATATAGAAATGGACACTTACAAAATAGTATATTGATTGTAATAGGGTTAAAAGATGGTAATACCCTCTGACTACCACATTCAAATACCATAGAATTATGCATATAAGGTTCTTCAAAGAATACCATGGTGTTGATCAATAAACTATGGTTTATGTTTTTTGGTAATACCATGATTAAGAATAAAAATACATGCTAACGGAGAGTTAGAATTAAATGCACTAAATGTAAAAAACATCACAAACACATGAAAGATAAATAAACAGACAAAGAACTGTGGGAGAGAAGGATGACTGGAAGAACAAATAATTCCCATAATGGGATGAAATTAACCTGAATATTTGAAATGGTCACATACACACTCAGCCTACACAAATAGCCAAGGTCCACTAGCATGCTTCAAAGAAAGGGTGAACAAGGATAAGAAGTGGGTGTACAGTCAATATTTACCCGGACTTTTGGTGCTGCTCCATCTGACATTGAGTTCACCGGTGACAGGGTTAGACACCACATTTAGGTCAGTTGGTGGGGATAGGGCTAATGTGACAGAGCAAAGAGGAATGAAATCCAACATTAGAAAATGTATATAGTAGTTTAAGCCATATATTACAGGCTAGAAGTCTCTACATTTTGTTTATAATCTCTTTCAGCAGAGATCTACCAGAACTCTTGTCTTTGTAACTAGTAAAAAAATAACTGCATCTGAGTTCTAAAACCTTTCGGACATTGTCAAATTTACTTGAATTAGACTCATCAGTAACTTACATGTCACAGCTTTGTTTGTGATAGGGTTGCCATGCTTTCGGTTATTGAACAAGGGTTGCAAGCTGTAGATATACTCCAATCCTGGAGTCAGACCAGAAAAGTAAATAGTGCCATCTCCAGAGGTCACATCTCTGGGAGCCTCACCACCTTGGCTGGGCCTCACAGACATCTAAGAGAAGGACACATATTCTTAAGTCATGGAATTAAAGGGAAATATATGAGGCAAAACCATGGCGATAACAGCTTATGGTGGGAAATGGTATCTGGTCCAAGTTGGTTTACCAGCTTGAACAACAACTGTTCACTAGGGCAACCTAGTGCTTCATCTATGACCCTTAATTACCAATTTGAACTTGTTAGTACCCATATAAATTTAGCTGCCCTAAAAAGCGCTTTAAGTAAGGTGATGTATTTCCACAATTCTGATAACAATATGCAAAATCTGCAACGTGCCATCCAATATATAATTTTTACAATATCGTTTGGTTCTTTTCATCTGTTTTACACAACTAACTGATAATGTGGTAACCAGCAAATTGTAAATGCAATGTTTATACCCTGTAGCTGAATCGTGGTACAGGGGTCCAGGTAACAATGATGGCTGTATCGGTGACATCTGTGGTGAATCGAGGAGCGTTACCTGTTGGCTGAGCTGAAAAACAAAAGCAAAAAAGGGGGGGTTTCAAAATGGGCACAGGAGAGCGCTATTACTCTATTGTTTCACCTCAGAAGAAAAGGTAGAGGGGTTTACGCACATGTTCTGAAAACATCAGTGACTCCCTCGCTGAGCGTGTTCCCTTGCTCTGAGTGCAGGGTGACTATGTACTCTGTGTCAGGCTGAAGGTCGGTGAGCTTGTATTGAGACTCGTGGCCGGGGATCTTCAGCTGTTTGGGGCTGGAGCTGCCCATGCTGATGAAGAGACGATAACCTGTGACCTGAGCTCTGGGGACAGACCAGATGACCAGAGCGCTGTCATCAGTGATATCAGTGAACCGCAGGTCGGTAGGGGCATCAGGCTCTGAGAAGGAAATGTATTGAAAAGTTGAAAAGATGCTATGTATAATATAAACGTAACTATAAACAGATTCAGCTTCTTTTGTTAGTTGCAGTTTAGAAAGTGATCAGCTCAAAGACAAACATATGAATGTCACCCACTTGTAGATTTCTCCCCAACCAAAGGTTCACTCTCGACTCCTTTGTTGACTGCATAGATATGGAAGCGGTAGAGTGTGCCAGGTTGCAGGTGCGTGAGCTCAGCATAAGCATTCTGTGTCACAGGAAGCTGAAGTGGTCTCTGGGCCCGGCCATCTGTGCTTACGGGTGCAAAGGTCACGCGGTATCCTGAGACCTCATTAGGAGGACCAGTCCAGGTGATGGTGATCTTGACATCGGTAACTTCATAAAACTGCAGGTCTGTGGGAGCTTGGACCTCCTCTGTTAGTGAGATGGAAAGCAAAATTACAATCTTTCAGAACTCTGCAACAAGGTGAGGTAGGAAAGATCATGTAACGTAAACACGAGTAACTTTGGGCAAGCTAGGATTGGAAGTCTGTTTAAATCCTTAACCATAAGTAAAAGCAAGAGAAATAGTGATGCTTGGTTTAACAAGTACTACTAAATATTTATTTCATCGGGAATGTCTATATCATCACTGCATGCTTTCGTAGAGTTCAGAATGAGTACTCTATTAGCCTCATGAGAGAAAAGCAAAATCATGCAAAGTAGAAACATTTTTTCATAGTTCTCATAAGGAAGTGTGTGTTTGGTAAAAGACCTCAACTGGCAAGACGAGAACAGAAAGACACACTCAAAGCTTCCCAGTCCATCCTTAAAAGGTTGTTTTGGCTCTGAAAAAGCACTAAAGCTCCAAGCTCAGGCATTTGCTAGAGTCAGCTCTCATCGTGAAGAGGCAGAGAACTGGCAGACATCTTTACACGTGAATGAGGAACTTGGGCACTTTCACAAAAGCCTCTTAACAAAGTTGTTTGAACTCCAATACAGACAAAATACTAAGTGTGTGAGAGAAAAACATTTCGATACAAACTGAGGTAAAAATACGAATTTTGAACAAACAGAAAACGAGAGATACATCAATAAGCTATAAAAATAAAGTGGGACTTACAGTCTGCAACATGCCTCAACCTCTTTCTCAATAATTTCCTGTCACTTTCTGTAATATGTGTCCAATAATAGGATCCTAAAATGGATCTTCTGAACTCTTACCAGGCTGTTGCTCTCCAGTGGTGCTGACCTGTAGGACCAAAGGTTTACTCTCCAAGTTGTCTTCCACTGAGTAAATACTGACATTGTATGACAGGCCAGGTCGAAGGTCACCCAGTGTCACAAACGTTTGAGTCTCAGGGAGGATGAGCTCAGTACTGCTGCCCTCGACCGAGGGTGTGTACACCACACGATAGCCTGCATGCACACGTTACATGAAAAAATCGTCAATACCTATTCCACATTCAGACATTATCTGCAGATGTACTATAAATGCAACTTTAAAGGCAATCGTAATGCATGAATGTTGGTATGCAAATGTTCCTCACCAGTTATAGGTGCTTGGGGTTTGGTCCATCTGATCGTGATGGTTGTGTCCTGTACATTTGAGACCTCATAATTAGTTGGAGCGTCAGGTGCTGTGAATAGACAGACGATAAATTTGAATGCGCAAAGCAATTTTCTTTTGTTGTTGTAACCAACCACTTCACGTGGCAACACACTGTTAGCATCAAACCAACAACAAGATTTGAGCAACAAAACAATCATGAACTTGCTGTTTGCTATGGAAATGCTATATGAAAACACCTAACTAATTCATGCCTGGTAGGAAATATCCATGGCTGTTAAATGTTCTCAAAAAGTTAATTTTGGCGCAGTGATGGATATCTTACCAGTGGTCTGAGTAGTTGTCAGGATAAGATTTGTATCTCCTTCTGGATTGACTTCAAAAACTTGGACGTTGTACCTACGGCCAGGCAGAAGATCTTGAATATTCACTGATGTAGCTGTTCTTGGGAGGTCTGTGGAAAAAAGGGGTAATTATGAAGTCAATAAAATTTTACAAAATCACTTTCAAATTTGAATTTATTCTAATTGGACAAGAATGGTATTAAAAATGTAGCTTCTTCAGCTCAGAATCAGGCTAAAAATGTATTCGAGTTGGAGCTTTTCTTCTCGCTGCTGTCCATTTGATTATTATTATTAAGTTGCATGTCTCCTACAATACTTACCAATCACATTTTGCTGGGCTCCTTCCTCAGAGAGTTCATATTGCACTCTAAATCCAGACACTGTCTCTGATGCAGATACCCAGGAGATGACGAAGCTGCTGGAGGTGATTTCAGTAACGGACTCTGAGGTGTCCACTATTGGCTCCGGCTGGGTGGTCTCACCCTCTGCTTTTTCCACTGCAGAAACGGAATAATACTGGATGAAATTTTCATGTTTATTTCAGTAGCAAGGTTTTTGAAATTCCCAAGGAAAAGAACTGAACATAATAACAGGATAAAAATCTACGTACGAGAGCCATACATAGTGGTGAAGTCAAAGCGAGTGACCTCTCTTGGTCCGTAGCGTAGAATGCTGATCAGCTGGCCTTCATAGGTCAAACCTGGTTTAAGCCCTGAAATAGTGTATGAGTTGATGTGCCCAGGAATGGTCGCCTCCTTCCAGGGTGTACGTGTGTTTTTCTGGGAAAGAAAAACGTTACACACTGAAAAATATAGAAGGTAAAACATCAAAATTGTTCAAGCAGGTGAATCTGTGGTAAAACTGTGGCATTAGTGTGTTTTGCCTTTACACATTGTTAAACAATTCTGCTTTATTTACGGTTTTGAAACAGCTTGCAAAGTATCAAAGAGCGGTTATTTTGATAAAGGCCAGTCTCTTGACATTTAAAATTAAGAAAATTGAAAGTATATTCCAAAATATATAAGACTGGTTGTTTTTGAATGTATGCTGGCCCGCAAAAATAAAATATTGTCCAAACACAGCTTCAGACAAATTGCAATTTAAAACCCCCAGGCAGAAAAAAATTCTGAAAAGCCTCTTTCTTTTAGTTAAATGCACAGTTTTGCAACTTTCCACTGAAGTCCATGTTTCATCGTGTCAGACTGAGTAAATGTGTGTTTTTAAGTTCAAGGACTGTGGCTTGTTTGTGCGTGATGAAATCTCATCCTGTGCTTTTAGCAAAGGCGATCATCCCTTACGGACACAGGTACACAAACAGAAGGGACAAAATGACTTTCGTTCCAGGAATCTGGATTACAATCAATGCTTTTGTACTCTTCCTTATCAACATAAATTGTCACTAAAACTATATCAACATAAAAATCCAGCTCTGAAAATTCTCATAACTTGAGAGTGCAAAACAAAAAGACTTACGACTCTCCACTTGAGGATATATTGCGTAATGTGGGCAGACGGGGGAGCGTTCCATTGGATGGGATGTGAATTCGGCTGATTTCCAGCTTCTGTGATGATGACCCTAACAGGAGCTTTTGAGGAGGAGGATAAAAATTAATGATTGTTAACTGACTGATTAGAGAGTTTCATATTGTAAAGGGGATTTACTCTGCAACTGAATTCAGTACAGCATATGAGACAAAACAGGGGTAACACTTTAGAATACTGTTCCATCATTAATGAATAACTACACAAGAACACATGAGTAACGCAATATTAGCACTCTAGTAACTACTAGTAACTAACAAGAAACTCTGATTAATGAATTAGTAAGTAATAGTGCTTAGTCGAATGTGGTAGTTCACTATTAGCTAATCAGTAACTATTATTTTTTCATACCTCCCTAAGAACTACTGCATACAGGTTCATAATTAATATGAATAATACATAATGTATAATTAATTCTAAAGTAAAGGTCATGGTAACCCACTAGTAATGACTCAAGTATTACCAAATTCTTCAGAAGGAATTACTAATTATTTGGATCAGTATTCTAAAGTGAAGATCATGATAACTCCCTAGTAACGACTGAAATCATTGTAAGCTTTTGAGAGTGTTGTAAAGCATTGGATAGTAATTATTCAGGTGTTACTACATCCTTCTGAAGGAATTACTAATTTTTTGGATCAGTATTCTAAAGTGAAGATCGTGATAACTCCCTAGTAATTACTGAAGTCATTGTAAACTTTTAAGGTTTTTGTAAGGTTTTGGTTAGTAATTCATTTAGCTACATTTGGTAACACTTAAATCATTACTAGTGGGTTACTGTGATCTTCACTTTAGAATACTGATCCAAATAATTAGTAGTTTCTTCAGAAGGATGTAGTAACACTTGAGTCATTACTATCCAAAACCTTACATATATCTCAAAAGCTTAAAATGACGTCAGTCAATATTAGGGAGTTATGATGCTTTTCACTTTAGAATACTGATCCAAGTTATTAGTAGTTCCTTTAGAAGGATTTGATAATTCTTGAGTCATTACTAGTGGGTTACCATGATCTTCATTTTAGAATTAATTTACATTATGCATCATTCACATTAATTATGAACCTGTATACAGTAGTTTCTTAGTAGTTCTCCAGGATATATTAAAAAAAAATAGTAGTCATTGATTAGCTAACACTGAACTACCAGTTTCAACTGAGTGCTATTACTTACTAAATCAATAATCATAGTTTCTTGTTAGGTAATAGTAGTTACTACAGTGTTAATAGTGCATTAGTGACTTGTTCCTGTGTAGTTATTCATTAACAAAGGATCAGTATTCTAAAGTGTTACCAAAACGGGTGATAAACTCACTCTGAAGGAAAGGAAAACAAATAAAGGAGAAAAGTCTTTAAAAACAAGATATTTTCATATTTGAAAAAAAAGTTTGGATAAGACAGTTGAATCTGCTGTCTGGCCAGATGTCTGAAAATGGAGCAAAATTACCCCAGTTTGTCAAGTAAGGGGCGTTAAACAGTCCGGAGGATGACTGCATGGGTGCGGTGTTAAAAATCACACCCAGCCATAACATTCTGCAGCCACTTTACCCTTTATTATCCCCAGGCCTTCACAGAGTTTGGTTAACAGCTGCATGCAATTCAAGGCAGTGAGGTCATTTTGAACAATTCGAATGTCCCCTTCACCTCTGGCAGAAAATACATCGGTCAACCAAAATTAAACAAAACGGTAAGATGGTAACCCAGATACAAATTCACAGTGACCCTTCAAAAGTGCGACCTTCAATATACAGTGCTAAAGACAATCATTTACAGATGGTTTGAGTGCGGCTGTTCTCTTTTGGTTCTGTGAAGGTCGTAAAAATACAGCTCACACTTTCCTCAAAAAAGGCCAGAAGCTAACAAATGGCAACCTGTCTTACATTACTACAGGCCATTTGGTTGCACAGAATCGCAAATGAACAGCAGACCATGGTATTAAAAGCTATAGATAGTATTTGAGAATCACATTTGATATTTTGCACAATTATGCTGTAACCATAGACAAAAATAAAACTAACACAATAGTGCTCACAGGCAGGGTTTTCAGTGAAAAACGACTGTTTCTCACACAACTATATCATATGGCTACTTTTATGGCACTTTCTGAAGCTTGACAGCCCCAGTTACTATATTTACTTTTATTATAAATAAAAGTGCAGCCTGGATATTCTGCTAAATCCATGTTTCATGGAAGAAAACAAAATATACATAAACACCTGTTCCATCTGGCTAACTTCAAATGTTCCCCCTGTAGAGACATTAGAAGGAGGTTGACATCTGCTACATCTGCTGAATTTCAAAGAGATTGTTGATGGTAAACAACAGACGAGAAATCCTTCAGTTTGACCATTTGAGACTTTTAAAAGAAAAACAAACATGCATAATCAACTGTTAGTCAAGTTAAAGGAGGGCAATTGCGGGAAAGCGACTGTTGGCAACAACAGATGTCCTGGTTCTTGCCTTTGAATTCACAGTCATTTTTAGTTCTTTTTTGAAAGTAGTGAGATCTCTTACCAGTAGACTGCAGAGGCTCACAGGCCAGTTCTCCAATGCCGTTACCATAGCAGGAACATCTATACGGGACGCCTTGGATGACCTTGTTCCATGTCTCGCCAATCTGGTAGAACACCTTGGTCTCGGGTTCCTGGCACTGGTCTAAAGAAAAAGAATAAATGGTTTGTGTAGATAAAGTAAAAATAGTCTTTCTTTCATTACAACTATGACATGTTGACAAAAACTATTGTTTAAATCGAGTCTGTTTGATTTGAATTGAAGGAAACTTGGGCCATTCATGCTGTAAAATACTTTGAATGTATAAAAGGAAGTTCTGACATTTTGAGAAAAAGGTTAGAAAAAGAAAACACTGAACATAGCAGCAAAATTAGAGAGTGCTGGCTTACCGATGGCATCACATTTCCAGCGACCACGACCTTGGCCAAAGCATGTGCAGTTCATCATGTAGCCCTGGTCATGACGCTTATCGAAGGTCTCGTTAACATCATATGTCTGTCCATTCACAACGCACTGGTCTGAAATAGGGAAGAATTTTTTGAGTAACTTTACAATGACTACAAGTGACAAAAAGGGAGCTCTAGAAGTATTTTGGGAGATCTGCATCTTCTATACTCACAATTTTAATTTGTAGGCAGAACCTATATAGTCTTAGACACTATCTAAAGACTAGTGAAGACCTTTATACTGTTGATTCTAATAAAAATTATTTCAAACAAAACAAATGCTTTTCTTTTGAACTTACTATGTATCAGATTCATTGAAAATAGGTTTCCTAAAAATATTAAGAAGCGCAACCATTTTCAACAGTAATAATAAACAAAAACGTTTCTCGAGCAGCAAATTAGCATATTAGAATGATTTTTGAAGGATCATGTGACACTGAACTAATACTGGAGTAATGATGCTGAAAATTCAGCTTTGCATGACAGTAATAAATTACATTTTACAATATATTACAATAGAAAACAGCTATTTTAAACTGTAATAATATTTTACAATTTTTGTATTTTTGATCACATAAATGCAGTCTTGATGAGCATAATTTTACCAACCCCAAACTTTTAAACAGTAGTGTAAATAAAACAATATACATTTATTTTATAGTATATATATTTCATGTCATTTTATTTACTGTATTTCATGATGTACTATCTATTGTCATGTCCAGAACTACTTTTTGAAATATCAGCAGTATATTTGTAAGATAAGTGTGTTTGAGAACATCTAATGACCTCTAAGCTGAGTGTGGGAAATGCAGTTCCATTCTCCGCGTCCGTTGCCCTGGCACGTGCAGCGCATCATGTGACCAAGCGTGTCATGGCGTTTGTCCCACTCGTCACCCACACGGTACATGACATCATTAACGGTGCAGACTTCCTCATGAGCTGGATTAATATGAAGAAAGGGAATTTATGATCGCATAAAAACCAACCAAATACTTAGAACAAGCACATCTATTCTGAATGCACGTTATGTTCCATGTCTATTCTGATCTCATTCTCCCTGGAACTTAGCCAGGAACTATGTCTGGTCTGGACCAGAGCCAGGCTTAAAACCCTGACAAGGGCGGACCCCATAGATCCAGTCAGCAGAGCCACAAATCAGTACCCCATTACATGGCCTTAAAAACTCCAACTCACTTAATGGCTCTTAAATACATCTCGGGAACTCATTTGCAGGCCACTGAGTGTCAAGGCCTGAGCACATAAATGACCAATTAAGGCCAAAATAGCTATTACTGTCTATAAAACCTGACTTCAGCTGAATGCATTAAAAAGAGCCAATCATTTAAACAGATAACAACACACAGTTATACTCCTATTGACATACTGAGTATTGTGAGCATATAAAAGTGATCTTTATGCAGCAATGTGCTGAAATCCTTCCGTTTTTATAGTGTATTCAACGTTCAGTAAAGTTTCAATGCGCAAAATTGTAAAGTATTTCCACTGCTAAGAGCTATTTCCTTTGTTATCCATAGAGGAAATAACTTCATATTGTAGTGAATAAAGCCAGTACTGCTGTAGGGGAACTGCTTAGTAGAACTTTGCCATTTCTAAAAGTAGAAAATTTGACCTAAAACAATTAACATTCTCACCAGCCATGGGACAGAATCCGTATTTCCGATCCGAATCATAGTCAGTAGTGGTACCACACCACTTCATACTGTCACGACGGCCGTCAGATGTGCAGTCGGTGTAGTTGCGTCCATTATACTTGAATGGAAACTGGCACAGAGCACCATTAGAGTTTCCTCCACGAGTTGTCACAAGTTCTGAAAGACCAAAAAAAGGAACAATCAAGAGTGAAATTTTGATTCATTACTCCGCACTCTAGTGAAAATATGTTGTATGTTGGTTTTGACTAAGGCTTTGCCACCTTGGTCAACCACTTTTACCAGGAAGACAATACAGTGTGACTATGCTGGTCGAAAACCAACATAAACTGGGCAATTTGCTGGTTTAAGTTGGTGTATTCAAGGTTCATATAGAAAGAGGATTTGAGATGCACTTACGGTTCTTTCGGGTACAGAATGAGTACGTGCTGTCGCTGTCATAGTCAGATGTAGTACTGCACCATAGCTGCCCATCGGTTCGGCCCTCAGAGATGCAAGAGTAGTGGGTGTTCCCACTAAAAACAAATGGGAACACACATGGCTGCCCACCAGAGTTGCCACCGTAAACAAAGGACTGTCCATCTGTGTAAATCAAGCAAAGGACAACATTAATAATGGCACCGGGGTGTTTCGAATATTCCAAATCAGGGTTTCATGTCACACCAACATTTAAAAACTTATATACTCATCCCCCAACTTTTTGGGAGATAACCACTTTGCACCAAAACAGTTTGTTTTAGGCCTTTTTCCTGTAGCTTAAACAGTAGAGCATGGCGAAACCGCAAACTCATGGGTCTGATTCCCAGGAAATGCATGAACTGGTAAAAATTTAATTGTACGCAATGTAAGTTGCTTTGGATCAAGCATCTGCCAAATCCATAAATGTAAAGGTTTTTGCCTTTTTATGCACAGAAGTTGTAGAAAAATGACAACAAATGGGTGAGAAACAATTTAAACCTACAATGCTCAACAAGGCTGTAACGTATGCACATAAAGTTTCCAAGAGCTGGTTAACATAACAAGTGTACAAAATACTCCTGAATGCCTAAATGTAACTGAAATAGGTAAAGGTCACCTTGCTCCTCGCAGCTGATTCCTCCTCCAACACAAGTGCAGAGCATTTCCTTGCTGCCCTGACTTCTGATCCAGCTCATGCCATTGGAATAGTACACACCAGAATCAGTTTTACAGTTGCCCTCCTCAAGAAGTTCAGCCAGGACATTGACTTGGTTTATAACTGGTGAAACTCTTTGAGTCATGGAAGAGCCAGAACCTAGTCACAAACAATGAACATTAACACGCACAAGCATGGAGAATTGGAATTAAATGATGCAATTACACTTTTCCATCCATCTGACAGCAGATTTTGTACACATACCAATGGCGGGTGTTCCATGGGAAGCAGAATGCCTGTCACACTTCCATTCTCCACGACCGTTGCCTGTGCAAAGACACTGCAGAGTGTTTCCATTGGAGTCAATTTTAGTCCAGGTCTCACCAATACGATATGAGGTTCTGGTATCCTGGTCATTACAGCGGTCTGGAAAAGACAGTGGAACAGGTCAAGGTGACAAATGGCACATAACAAACATGGAAAAGCCTCTTTACTAAGATACATTCACATTTATTCATCCCACCCCAACTCCCCCAAGCCCCACCCCCCGCCCCACACACTTTTGCTTGGCACAAGCTTGTTTAGGAAACACCATCACACTTCAGTAGGCTGTCTTTATTTATGACCCTGATGAAGTGTTTTCTGACACTTTCCAAGCAGAGCAGATGAAGGAAGTCAAATTCTAAATAGTGTTTGTTCACCCACTTCCTTTCACTGCAAGACTTCAACTTCAATAACCCTGGGAAGTGCATGCTCCCATCCAGCCATGGGAGCTTACATCTCTGCAGAGCTCAGTGGTAATTATGTAATAAGGGTGTGTCACGCAAATAACTACAAAGTCATGAAAGGAGACATGGAAAATTGCTGTGCTTTGGAGAAAAAAAACAGGACTTTAGAAACAAGTAGGCGTCTACAGAGCAACAAACACAACAAAAAGGCACTTATACTGATGTTGAAGACATGCAATATTGACAAACTCTTACTTCTAGAGGTACAGGTGATGCGTCCATTGCCCTCTCCCAAACAGGTGCAGTCCACTATCATCCAGCCTTGATAGGGTTTCTGCCATGTCTGACCAACCACATATGAAGATCCTAGCGAGTCATCATAGCAACGCTCCGCTGTGAAGATCCAGTAAATTTAGCATCTTGTTCTTTTCACTTGGGTGTGACATGCTAGCATGCCAAATTTCCGCAAAGAGTCACAAGCAATTTCATCTTAGTGGGCACATACACATATCCAACAAAGTAACAAACAAACAACAAACAAATAATAACTGAATTTACAGAGCATTTAAATAAATAAATACATACATAAAAAATATGCATAACATTTCAAATAAATTAAATATAAATTCAACTTTAAAATTGAATTAAATAGTTTTTTGTAAAGAACTTGACTATTTATACAGATTTACAGGAAAAGCTATTAGTCTGCAAACTGTTTGCAAAGACAACACTACTCACCAACTGGTTTACAAGTCCACTCGCCCTTTCCATTGCCAAGGCACACGCATTCAAGCATGTAGTCTCCAGTGTCGTGTGGTCGTGTCCAGGTGTCTCCGATTCTGTAGGAATTTCCTCCTTCATGGCAGCGATCTGTAAACAAAACAAAACAAAAACAAAGAAACAAACAGAAAAAGTTAGTTAAGTAATGGGGATTTTTTTTTTTTTTTTTTTTTTTTTTTACAATTCATATGTTTTTCTTTCTTGCACTTACTTGCGATGGTGCAGCTAATTTTGCCTTTGCCGGACCCAATGCAGGTACAATCCCATATCATGCCATCCTTTGGTCGCTCGTAAGTCTCTCCGACTCGGTAGGAGCGCGCATTGAATTTGTCATAGCACGTCTCTTCGGCTGTCAAAAATTAGCAAATTAACGATATATCTCTCCATCTATATCATACTACAAATGCATAACTTAAAGCTTCATATTAAACACAGACAATGACCTAACAAGTTGTTCAGCGCGCATATAGCTGCAGCAGGCTAACCGCGTAATTGCGCATTCTTGCGCACTCACAGAAAAGCATAAATGCTTAAACATAATCTTAATGCATCGAAGCTCAGAATAAAAAGGTCTGAATGATAAAAAAGCTCACCTGCAGGTTTGGATTTACACTTGACCCCTGAAGCCCCCTCACAAGTGCAGGTGAGAGTGCTGTCCATGTACTGGCGCTCCCACTGATCGTTCATTCTATAAAATCGACCGTTGTCGTTGCAGCCACCTAAAGTTAAAAAGACACTTTTTAACACACTTTCTTTTTTTTCCTCTTGTACAGTGGTCTTATTTATGATATAAAAATATATAGATATAATGTTTTGTTAGCACTTTATTTTAAAGACCTGTTTTTCCTATTAACTAACATGCATTACTATCATATTGGCTGTTTATAAATCACATATTAATGCCTTATTCTGCATAACCATATTCTACATCCCTTAATCCTACCCTATAACTTAATAACTACCTTAATACTGACTATTAATAAGCAGCAAATTAGGGGTTTACTGAGGCAAAAGTTAGCTAGTAGTTAGTTAATAGTGAAAATTTTACCTTAAAATGACATTTTTCCTCCAAATAAATAAACTGATGAACTTACTTTCATGGATTGCTAAACTCCTGGCTTCCTCGTAGACCGGGTCCAGACGGATTTGTTGCTGCGATTGTCTTTTACTTTTCCCCGCAGATTGTGGCATACAGTGGACAGATCCCCCGATGCACAGCAGGAGCAGAAGCCTCTTTACTGAGATACGGGTCATTTTCACCCGCTACAGAGAACAAGTGTGTCAATGTGCAGTATTTTCTGTTGCGCACTAAAGAGGAAGGCGCGGAGAGGTTCGCGGAGACTGATTGTCTTTGCGCACGATTGTATTACAGCTGCCTTCCCCTGACTGTACTGAACCTCTGCCGTCCAGCTGATGTGGGACGAGTGCGCTTTTAAAGGGGGATTTTATCCAGCCCAGTGTGGAGAGAGAGAGAGAGTTTGGGGGCTTGAGGGGAGGGATCTCTCACCCTCTCCAGTCTCTGCGTCAGTGTCGGGAAATCTGGCACAACGCAAGCATCACCTGCACAGTCATAAACCCGCAGGTAACTGTCATCTAGAGTTCACAGCTATTCAGAGTTGAACAAGTTCTATTAACATTAGATATATTTGAAATTATCTAACTATATATTCATATACATGTATATTTTTTATTTATTTTTTGTACAAAAAAATAAATATGCATCATATACGTAAAATAGGCCAATCTAAATAAATTTTAATGAATGCAATAATGAAAATCGCTAAATATTCAAAATATTTAATATTATCAACATATTAATATTTAATATCAATTATAAGATTAAATATCAATTTAACATGAAATATAGAATATTTATAATACTTCAAATATTGATTAATCAGTAAATAATATACTTCAATATATTACTACTAAATTCATATTTTCTATATGGTTTGCAATATTTTTTTCATTATATTTATAATTATATTTATAATCATATATTATTTATACATGCTAACATTTTTTTTTCAAACATCACAGCAGCACATGTAGATTCCAGTAAGAATTGAAAATATTTTACAATTTTACTTAATGTTACCAATTAAAAATATTTTAAAACAAAAGCCATTTTTTAAAATAAGAGTTTATTGATTGATTGATTGATTTTTAAAGCCATGTACTGTGTTTTAATAAAGCTCAGTTTACAGTTTTAGAACCGAAAAGCCTTTGATCAAGATAACTCATGACATGACAAAATCAGGGTGAATTTAGAAAGTGAAACTGAAATATTGTTCTGTGGATGGTCATTTGTATTTTATAGTGTTTTCCTTAGATGTACTTCTTAAAAAATACACATGTAACAAATGTGCTCTCATTTCTCTAAGACTTTCTGTTTTTTAATTTGCTTAGCTTAAGATTTATCCTCCATGCTGAATAAATTGGAAAGAGAGCAGAGCGATTCTGGGCACGCTGCTTACCCATCATGCCTTGTGTTCTTTTTCATGGGTGGAAAATATGCAGTGTTTCTAGTGCACGTTTTTGTCTAGCCTGGGTTATTATGGAAGTCACTGAGTAGAAAGGGAAATCGCTTCTGGCAACAAAAAATGATTTAGTACTCTAAGGCCCACACGAACGAACACTTACAGGAACTGATGTCCAGTACCTGGTGTCCATGTCTAGGCATATGACTCAGTACAAAACCTCATTGCCCACAATGTCAGCGGTCTACTGCTGCAAGTTTGCTCAGTTTTGTCATCCAGCTCTTTCCTTTTCACATCTGTGAAACATATCAGAAGAATTTTTTGTCATCATTTGAGAAAATCATAAAAGCTTGCTGCCAGTAAAGCAAAAGAGGCCCAACCAAGACTAAGACATTCATAAACTAACACACATTTTTCAATTCCACTTTTCACTAAGAATATATACTAATATAATTTGTAATAAAAAGTTATATTAAATTATAAAATAATGCAAAATAAGAGTATTGCAATTGCCGCTCATAGTACTGTATACAGTATAACATATGACATAATACAGTTACATATTTTACACCTTTATGACTTTGCCTTGATTGATCAATCAGAATTGAGCATCCCAGACCAGACTAATACAATTTTAGGATTTTAATTTTTAATTTTAATTTTTAAATGAATTTACTGTTAAAAAATGAAATGCATTTTTGTATTAAAATACATTATTGAAATACTTAAAAATTATTAATAAATATTTATCTAGTTCAGTATATTACTGAATTAATATTTTATAAATGGTTTGTAATTATGTTTCAATTATAACTATATATTCTTTTTATATTCTACAATTATTACAAACATCAGAGAAGCTCATATAGATTCCAGTGTGAATACAAAATATATTAAAGTTTTACTAACTAATTAAAGATATTTTAAAGCACAAAGCAATGCAAGGTTTCCCTAAAAAGCATGCTAACATAATTTGTAATAAAAAAAGTTTTATATAGAAACGACTGCAAAATAAGAGCATTTCAGCTTGTGTAATTGACCAATCACAATCAAGCACTCAACTGAGCAGCGTAATAAAATGTTATATAATCAATTAATTTATTTAATAGAAAAACCCACCAATTAAAATCCCTTTGGGAAAAGTAATCGCCCCCTTAGACTTGAAACAAGAAATCAACGTTGCGTTAAAGTGAATTTCAAAGAAGTTCGGAAGAGGAGAGTCTGTTTGAATAATTTGAACTTAAAGAACAAAATAAAGTGTCTTTACTCAGGTTCCCTCTGTGAAATATTACAATTTGTACAATGTTGTGCTTGTTAGCTGTCCAAATGCTTTTTCTTAACACTGTATATGGCACATACAAGCACTTCTCTGTATGAAGTCGTCTCACACCCCATATCCAGTTACAGTACAGCGGTGCTGTAAGGGACCTTCTGAATCAGAAGCAAACAAGCACTCACACAAACACCACAGGCATGGAGCAAAAGTACACTGACCATCTGACAAGTTCAAAAACCTCATGATTCAGATGTGAACTGACATAGCAGGCCATGACTCACCGACAGACAGGTGAGTTCAACAAGACAGAGATGCGGCCTCTACACGCTTTTGCCTCCAGCTATTTTTTCCTGTTCATTCTGTGCAAAACTGCAGTCTCATCACATTTTTTTTTTTAATTTACATGCTGAAGAATCAACAGAGGATTAGCTGTTTAAACAAAATGTCACTGAGAAAGCCATATAGTTGCATAACAGAGTGGATCTGTATAGGGTTAGTTTAATATAAAGTCAGTGTGATTGGTGTGTACATCGACTCCATACCACTTTTGCTGAACTTTTCCACTTAAAACTGATGCAAAACAGGACTTCACTGACAGGAGCGCCCGACATTCTCCAAAGGTTTACAAGCCCTCTACTTCTTTTAGTGCAACAAGGCATTTGCCTTATCTTTTATGCATACTGTAGATGTTGCAATAGACATCTTTAGTGATTCTGTGAATTCATGTTCCAAAAAAAGTCCTTTGCATCTACTTAAATCAAAATGTTAGATTATGAAATGAATAAACCGTAACCCTGCACAGTTAGAGGTTTCCATAGTTTTGCATCTAAAACATAAGATCCAAAATAGTTGATGCAAATATATGTATTTATGGACCCTGGACCACAAATCCAGTCATAAGGGTCATTTTTTTGAAACTGAGATTTATAGATCATAATAAATAAGCTTTCCATTGATATATGGTTTGTTAGGATAGGACAATATTTGGCCGAGATACAACTATATGAAAATCTGGAATCTGAGGGTGCAAAAAATCGAAATATTGAGAAAATTGCCAAATGAAGTTCTTAGCAATGCATATTACTAATCAAAAATTAAGTTTTGATATATTTACAGTAGGGAATTTACAAAATATCTTCATGGAACACAATCTTTACTTAATATCCTAATGATTTTTGTCATAAAAGAAAAATCGATCATTTTGACCCATACAATGTATGTTTGGGTTTTGCTACAAACATACCCATGCAGATTATGTTTCTTCTAAAAAAAGTTAGTGTTGGCATATGCATATGTCCTACATAACAATGTAGCTCTTTGAACGTGCAGTAACACCATCTTTTCTCTTTCTTACAGTGATGTTAGTGCACATACACAGATATATCCCAGACCACCTTGCTGATAAATGACCTGACATTCTCTAAGACTCCCAGACGGTCTACATGCTTCACTTGCTCTCAAATTACTCTTTCACCTTGCCTGAGATAAAATTCACAAATATGATTATAATTGATTGTATGCAGTTTTCTGCAGTAATAGACTGAATCAGTCTACTGACCATCCCATGCTGACCATTATTCCAAATTATTATCTTGATTTGAGCATTATTATCTGTTTAAATAATTTCTCAGTTAAAACATTCCCAAATCATATACAGATGACCTACTGCAGATAACAACTAGCATTTTAGAATTGAATTTGCCAAGCAATCTGAAAAATGCTCATAACATTTCATAACAGCTTCGGTCTCTACATTTTTCATATTCTGTTGGCAACAGAAGTAAAGCACTTTCTGTAGGTATGATGTACCTAATGGTCAAATGAAATGCACAAACCCAAGAACTCATGAGTCCCATGATGAAATATCTCCTCCCAAACACTAAAATTTCACCTCTAAAGGGCCATTGTCTGCGTTATCACCCCCTTTTGGGTTCAACATATTGGAACACAGTCAAGGAATCATGGAGTTCATAGTTATTTGTATAGATCAGTTTGTTTTAGTTGCAGGTTATTTTGGAAAATTAAAAACAAAAAATGATCAAAGTTTAACATTGATCAGAAATGTTTCTTGAGCAGCAAATCAGCATATTAGAATGATTTCTGAATGATCCTGTGACACTGAAGACTGGAGTAATGATGCTGAAAATTCAGCTTTGCATCACAGGAATTAATTAGATCTTAAAATATATTACAATAGAAAAGACTTATTCTAAATTGTAATAATATTTCACAATATTGCTGCTTTTGTTACATAAAAAAAAAAAAATCTTACCAACCCCAGGCTTTTGAATGGTAGTGTATATGTTGGTCAGATGATCTCTCTTTGATTAAGTTGGTGATTCTTGGTCAGAAGAAGCTGCAAAGTGGACCAGACATTATGCTGGTGGCCAAGCTATGCAAGACAAGAAAGAAAACATACATTTATCACAATTATCACTTATTTGGAAACATTGAACAGATATGAGATGAAATATTCCCATTTGTTTTTCCACAAACTGATTTTATGCATCTAGGCAAGCTAAGGGCGGGCATGTTTTTCATTAAATGTGAAGGCAGATGCTCCAGGACTGAAGTGTTAGGTCAGCTTGAGCTTCGATCCAGAACCGGATTTGTGAGATGGCATCATGTCCGGCGCCCACGTGTGTCTGTGAGGTGGAGTGATTTTCCATGTTTTTGCAGGAAGGAACAGAGATTCACTCACCTGGGCAGACAAAGGAGCATTCACGCATTTGTTCACCACTCAATCACTGGTCAGTCAATTCACCTTCATTTTCATAATATGAAACAGTTATGTAAAAGCGATTTTGACCAGTTTTGTCAGGGCTTCTCATTTGTTGCAACTTGTTGTTGAGATGTTTTCATCTCATGTCCTTCCAGGACCAGGTGGGAGTACATTTACGGTCAGAGTGATAAAGCCTGAGAGACACTGTCAACCTTTTCAGGGGATGTTTGTGCAAAATTTATTTTGAACATAACAGATATGTTTCCATGGAGTCTCTAGAAAAACACAGTCTTTAGCCAGAAAACTGCTGAGTCACATAGATTGGGCTAATTCACTGTTCAAATGCCAGATGTTACTAATTAGCACATAAAGAACAAAAACTTCTTCCATATGTCTAAAATACAGTACACTATTCTCCCAGGATAACCTGTCTTTTTGCAACAAATTTGCAACACTCAGCTGATCATTTCAGATATAAGCTTGACAAACAGGATTTTCATGGATTCTCGGGTCATTTCTTTATTAAAGTAGATGGTAGAAAGAATCTTTACTTGACTATGACCAACACAGAACTTTATCAAACTTCATGACATTGTATAATAGGAATGAATCATTTTGTGGTTGCAGTGATAAAAGGAAGTCAAGTGAGGGAATATAAACCCAAATGCAGTTTAATAAAAACAAAAACAAAGAAGAAACAAGAAATATCTGGATATAATTCAGGGAGGAAACAGGAAATACAAGAGACTTCCAACACTTCAAAATAAAAGACGCATCTAATATATTTATCTCTTAATGTTGATTAGATTGTAAAGCATTTACTGTAAAACAACCTACAGTTAAAACATTTGGGGGTCAGTCAGATTTTTTGAAAAAGAAATTAATACTTACAATCAGCAAGGACATATTAAAATGATTAATTAACTGACAGTAAAGACATTAATGATAATAATAAAATAAAACAAATTATATACCAAATAAATGCTGTTCCTTCCTGAAAAGAATCCTGAAAAAAAGTATCATGGTTTCAACAAAATATGAAGCAGCACAGCTGTTTTCAACATTGACAATAATAATAAATGTTTCTTGAGCAGCGAATCACATATTATAATGATTTCTGAAGGATCATGTGACACTGAAGACTGGAGTAACCCTTACAAAAATTAGCCATGGTTTTGTTATAGTAAAAGTCTAGTAACAATGGTTTTACTACAAATACCATGGTTAAACTATGGTTAGCATTGCACAACCATGGTTTCCATGGTTTAACTATATTAGCCATGATTTTTGGTATTATTTCTAGTAAAACCATGGTTAATTTTCATATGGGAATGTCTGCTGAAAATGGCTTGATAAACTTTCCTTGCCTAGTCCTTCCTTTCTCCTTCCTGTCCGCCACTTATTCTTTCTCTTCCTCACTCCTCACCTTCACGTGAAAAGTGTTTCACATGCACACACAGAATTCCGGTTTCTGCATACTAATCTCGCAGAATGTCACTTCACCTCGTCCAGCTCATGTTCGGCTGACGGAGCTTTGACAATGTGCTGGATTCCACATAAACACGATGCTCCACTGAACCAGTTCCTGTTTGCCGGGACACTCTGAATGGCAGCGAGACTACCTTATCCTCAGGGAAACTCAGTGACAGCGTTGCTCCTCAGGTGGACGTGAGTGTGTGTTTGTTGACGGTGTGTGAATGGTAATGGTTGTTTCAATCACTCAGCAGCGTCTGTGGCGTGCCTTCAGACCGTGCTTGTGTTTGCGGACTGTTGGTTCGTTGATGTGTCTTGTTTGCTGTGCTCCCATGATGTCTGGGATAAATAATGAAGCCTTTCATAGGGGTCACTCAGGTCATCTGTAAGATCACTAATAAATAGCATTCAGTTTACACTGTATAAAAACGTATCATTAAAACAAAGAAAAATAATTGTTCGATTAGCCATACAAGATTTAAACTTAAGACCTGCAAATAGTATGCCAATAAAAGAATGAAAATAGGTTAACTTAATATTACTCCAATAATGGGTTTTTACCAAAATTAGCCAAGATGCATTGTCATCAAAAAAGTAGCAAAGATCCACCATGGTTTTACTCATGGTACTATGGTATTCTTTAAAGTACCTTGATATACTATGGTATATGAATGTGGCAATCCACTGTTCTGCATTTACAATTAAGCTGTACCATATTTTCATCTGATTCCATCGTTACACCATGGTACCACCTCAGTAAGTTTTCACAAAGCGATTATCAATGCAAAGCTCATCCAAAACTGTGTTTTGGTGACATGATCCCATTTCTTTTCTCTAGCTCGAACATGAGCAGCATGAGACATGAGACATAAAGAAAAGTTGTGTCCTATAGAAAAAAAAAAGACATAAAAGTAGTATAAATGTCCCATAGTAAGACATTATGCCAGTATTACAAATGAATATGGAAAGCCACTCATTAGAAGTGGTATATTTTCATGCAATATCCCAAATAACTGGATGGGTTGCTCAGTTGTTCCTGTCTAGACTGTGGGGCGGGGGTCTGATAGTCACGCAGAGCCAGACTTTTGACTATTGGCAGGAAGTCTGTTCATTAGCTTATTCTTCACTACTAAGACTGTTTAACCAACATGTTTAAATGACCAACCACAGATCATTTTTGACATGCTATTTCATTTGAAGTTTATCTGAAATTGGTGATTTTCAATGATCATTGAAGAAAATGAAGCAATCTCCACAAACACAGTAGAAATTAGTGTACAGTTTTATTGGTACAGACGTTCTGTTTATGCAAAAGTAATAAAAGATGGTTTATACTAAAGCCATAAATCACATAATCAACTATGCACACTGATATAGCTGGAACTTGAGTGCAAAAAGATTACAAAATGCCAGTTTCCATTGTAAGGTGTTTGCAAGACTTCAGGTTTCAGCCAGCACACCTTAGTGAAGTCTAAACAGTGTCTGGAAACTGGCAGGGCAGCGTGGGATTTGAACACACAAACACAAACAAACACACACACACACACACACACACGCACACGCACACACTTACTTGTTTCGCTATCCTTGTGGGGACTCTCATAGGCGTAATGGTTTTTCTACTGTACAGACCGTATTTTCTATTGCCCTACACCAACCCTACACCTAAACCTACCGCTTACAGGAAACGTTCTGCATTTTTACATTTTCAAAAAAGTTCATTGTGTATGATTTATGAGCTTGTTTACCCGTGGGGACCTCAATTTAGGTCCCCACCGTGACACAAGTCCCCATGAGTCTGTGTGTATTCAGGTTTAAGTCCCCACTGGAATATAAAAACAAGTACACACACACACACACACACACACACTCTCTCTCTCTGCAGGTGCAGGGTGAGAGTAGTAGTAATACAGCTGCCTCTACAAGACCCAAGAGGTGCTGTTTGCTAAGGTGTCTGACTAGTTTCTTTTTCCATCTCATGTGTCCACTAAAATGTCTGAATGACACTGTGGTTCTACAACAGTTTTGTTCTCTACTGAACCCAGAGTAGTGAAATACTCTTTATATTTGCAGAGAAATGCAATATCTTAACCACACATCTTAGCAAAAATGCAAAAATGCAGGTGGGATGTAACCACAATATCAGGGATAATATAAATGCAAATAATGAAACACCACTAACCATGACAAACATAAAATCTTATCTTTTTGACATCAAATGTTGTAATTTCGAATAAAAGTTCATAATCTGTATCTAGATTCGTCTTTAGAATATAGGCATACGCCAATGTGGCAAGGTACATTAGCTTAACATTCTTGAAAACAAGATTTGTGTCCACTCATATGGTTTATGAGGTAGATTACTGGGTGACAACATGAATGATCAAAATTCATGAGACAATTAGAAAGCAAACTCAATCATTTTACATTTTTGGTAATAATTTTACATAATGTTTGGTCTACGCTGTTAATGGTAATACATTTTAATGTTTGCTTTTAAAGACATTTTTGTTTTATGATAAACAAGTTTGCTATTGTGTTTGGTTGCCATTAAACCAGTTGAGAACCACTGGCTAAGAAAGACGTTCTTGAAAATACAATAAAGATATACAATACACATATATTTCAGCCCAGTTATTCCAAGGATTTACAATTATGAGTTCAACTTCAGAATCTCGCTGAAAGTAGTAAATTATCAGGTAGTTTTTGCATACTGTTAATACTGTGAATTTGGACATACTACTCTTTCCACATACTCACATATATAGTAGGGAAGTATGAGATTTCGGATGCAGCCTCTGAGACCACTTGGTGAAAAATCATTGCAATAGTGATTAAAAAAATTGAAGATAGTGAATAGAAAAATGCAACTGCAAATGCCATTTTGTTTCTGATGCAATGACTTTGGTTTCTACATGTAGTTCATGTGTCCATATACTTTTCAGGGCCACTGTGTTATTATATATAGACAAAGCAATTAACAATATCTATATATACTCATTTTCAGGGGCGTAGCAACCATTATAGCTTTTGGAAATGGCTATGTTTGTCCCCTCACGTTTTGACTCATGCATTCAAGTCCTCCCACACGCATTTTTCAAATATTTCATACGCCCTCATTTTCATTTGCAATAGAAAAGTAATCCAGTGCAACATAAATTTCATCATTATATCTTCTGGATATTGCAATGACAGTCATAAAAGTGAATCCTATAGGTGATGAAATCTATTTTCCAAACAATTCTTTGTTAGTGATGCAATCTATCCTTGATGTCCTTCCTGATGACTGTGGTCTCTCTATTTGGCAAAATCCAGACATCCAGGTCCTTTTGCCCAAACCAGGCCACAGTTTCATGCCCAGGCGATGTTGATTTAGTGGGTGATGATAGCATGACCTGACCATCCGCTGGTAGTAATAGCGTTCTCTGTTCTCCAAATGTACAGACACACACACAAGGTTGGGTTGAAAGAGACATGCCTAAAATGGGCAAGTGTTTTCTCTGCTAGTCAAGAGCAAAAATGTCCTGAGTCATCGCATCCAACCGAAAACAAGTTAATAAATGCAGTCGTTCTGCTGTTTTCTTGCTTTATCATGTCATCTGGTTGAAGTTGTATTAGTGCTTATCATCTCAAATAACCTGTTTTAGTCAAGTTTATTTGTACATCCAATAACAAAAACATGTTTTAAGCTTATATGTTACAATTAAAACATATTAGGGCTGCCAAAAAAAAAAAAAAGATTAAGAGCGACATACAATAAGATTATGATTATCTAAAAATCTTACCTCATTAACTAGAAATTATTAGATCCAGTCAGCCTAAACAAATGAGCTAGAGGAGATTGTTTTACAGCTGAGTAAGCATAGCATTTCATCATTTAATTTCAGGAGAATTTGTTTCAGATTTCATTTCTACAGTATCTGAAGGTGACGTAACCCAACAGCTGTACATTTGTGTTGTTGACGCCCTAATATTTCAGCTTTCAGACTATCTGTCTGAAAGAAAAAAAACAGCTGAAAAAATTCAGTGAGTTTATCTAGAGAACAAAATTCAAAGGATAGTAAACATTTATTTAGACCTAATGCAAGAGCACCGAATCAGTCCAAGGCTTCAGCGGAAATTAAACACTTGCTCCTTGAAGTAAACCTTCAAAAAGCACATTTTCTCTGATAAACAGCCAGTCTTCCTAAAAGCCTAATTTGAAATGAGCAAATATTAACTTAAGGACCACACAAAATGCTTGAAAGTAAGGTTTAGACATCCGAATCTCATCTAGCCAAAAACAAGAAACAATCTGTACCAAACACTCGCTCACTGTAATTTATCCAATAGAGAAAACAAGTACTTACAGCACACCAACTTAAAGGACAGTCTCCCTGCATAAAGCTGCTTTCTCAAGGCTTCAGTGGCTCTCTCTGTAGCTCTTTAAAGTCACAGGTCACTCACAGCTATAATTTTTGAGTTAACAGCTTAGAACTTTTAACTCTTGGGCAACCAGCACCCAAACATGATTACATCTATAGGCCCTATATTGAGCATTGGGTGTATGGTTCTGCACAATACACAAAAGGCTACAATTTCACTATGAGTATTGCTTTGTCTTTAATTTAATTAAAAAAGATGCATTTGTATTTCTGATTTTAAACAAGTGCATTCAAGCGCTACATTTTACTATCATAATTCCTGAGTGGATATTTCTCATTGTAAATAGTTTCTTTCTTGTCCACTACCATTCAAAACATTCAGGTAAGTAATAGTTAGTGATTGATTGATAGAAATTAATACTTTTATGTGTGAGTGAGGTATGTCAGTGAGGAAACATTCAATTGAACAAAAGTGACAGTAAAGCTATTTATAATGTTACAAAAGATTTCTATTTCAAATAAATGCTGTTCTTTTAAACGTTCTAAAGGATCCTGAAAGAAATGTACTGGTCATGGTTTCCACAGAGATATTAAGCAACACAATTGTTTTCAACACTGATAATAAATCAGCATATTAGAATGATTTCTGAAGGATCATATGACACTGAATACTGGCATAATGGCTGCTGAGAATTCAGCTTTGCATCACAGGAATAAATGTAATTTTTGAAATACATTTTACTGTTTTTATGTATTTTAATCAAATAAATGCACTCTTGTTGAGCATACGAGACATCTTTCAAAAAAAGTTAAAAATCGTACTGACTCCCAAACATCTGTTTCTGTATGCTTGAGAATACTGTGTGAAGTTTACTTGCTTTGCATGACAGGACTATTTATTTATATATCCGTTTGTTTGTTTGTTTGTTCATTCATTCAAACTAAAGACAAGATTTTTTTTTCCACAGAATGTCACAGACATTGCATTGTATACCTGGAACAATAGCAACAAGTCATTGCTATTAATTAATTACAAATGATGACAAATCGTGTATTTTAGACTTTTGCAGCTGTTGTTATTCTCACATTCTAACACTGAGTCATGTCATAATAAAACTGTCTGAGAAATGGAGCAGTCTCTTAGTATTTATCAGAACTGCTGCTGTTTGTATTGTGAAATAGCTTGGCCTTTACTGAGAAGGACAATTCCTACCAAAAAAAAACCAAAAAAAAACACTGCACCAGTGGTAGATGGTATCAGACGGTTTTAACACAGTGTCACGATATTTAACATTGTACTGAATGAGAACCATGTGCATGCACACATTTACAAGGTACTCCATTGTACATGTCCAAAAACCATGGTACATGTCCAAAATGATTTAATTAGTACTACATCTAAAAAAAAATGATGCACCTCTTCTTATGAAACCTAGGCTCAAATACTCTGCCTGCCACTGGTTTGCTCTCTGGTGCCAGGCTAGTTTTTGGAGAATGTCAAATGCACATTCCAGTGCCATTTTCTCTCACAGGTCACTCTGAGTCCAGTGAATACCTTGGAATTGCAAATGTAGTAGGCTTTTGTTGCAGAGCATATCTGAGTTGAGCGATAACTGCATCTCATGAGAGTCACTGGGATGTTGAAAACAAAGCTTTTTACACAGGGAGGGCACAGTATTTAACATGGGCCTGTCTGTTGGGTTCAGCTGGGTTCAATATCTCACCATAGCTTCATCACAGTATTTTAAGAAGCTAAACCATTCAGATGCAGCATAATTCGCATACTTCCCAAATGAAGGCGGTTATTAACCGCACCCTGGACTCTCCTTTTAACACAGGAACTCCAGAAGGACTAAAAAGGTGAAGTGCAAACACCAGTCAGCATGCTGGCTTTTGTTGGACTCTAACTGTGGGGTGAAACTTTCTCTCATTTGGAGCCGAATCATTTCTGCTGTCCTCCGGATGACTCAGACCCTGTCTGCCTGTTGGAGGCGTAGACTCGGTGCTAATTAAGGTATTTCCCAGCAACCATAACTCCTGTTTTGGGAGGGAGTAACTGCGGGGACTTGTTTGGCATTTTGCATGAGCACATTGCCAGAAATTTTCCATAGGTGGATGCTCAATGGTATTTTATATCTTCATAAAACTGTTCAAAAACTGTGTGCTGTATTTTAGAGAACTCACTGATAATAAATGTTATAGAAAAACAAAATTTGAAAAAGCATATATTGTAATATTGATTTAATATTGATTTAAAACAAATATTGTAGTTATGTCCTATTCTAACCTAAAGAACACCAGTTCTGACAGATTTGTTCGTGGCTTGCTCGTACAATTCTATAAAAATATAATTTGGTGCAAAATACATGTCTGTGAGTTTTCCTGTCAATTATCATCTTTTGATCTAATTGATGGAATCAGCTGGTGTACTACAAGAAATGGCTGGTTGCCAAAAAAAATAAAAATAAAATAAAATTTTAAAAAATTAATTAGTTAATTAAAAAAAAAAGGTCAACAGAGCTGGGTAGTAACTGATTGCATGTAATCTGGATTACGTAATCAGATTCCAAAAATTATGTACTTGTAATTAGACAAAATTATATTTTAAAATACTAGAGTTACTATCTACTGTACAATTTTTGTCATGTAATCTGGAATCAGTAATAGACTATAATTTGTACCCAGCTCTGTTGGTCAAGTTAATGTTTAAAACAAGCGTAAAAAAAAAAATGTGTAACAACATTTTCAATTATCACTGTCTTTGTGAGTGAGTCATGAAATTACACTGAAAAAAACAATAAGTAAATTTACTTAATTTTTATTTGGCAAGTTTTTGCACACATAAATTTTGAGTAAATTTGCAAGTATTTAAGTAAATCTACTTAACTAGGTTAGGTAAAAATTAGAAACGGAAATAAGTAAATTTAACATGGCCGGTTAGAGTTTGATGAGTACATTTTACTTAATTATTTTAAGTTGAATCTGCAATACTTCAGTACATTTCACGCAGTCGAGACTTCTAAAATTTACTCAATCGACGTAGCACTGGAAAACAACCATGCAATTAAAGCATGTGATTCACTCACAAACATGTAAATAAACGAGTAGACAGCTTGTTATCCGCTTAAGATAATATATCCACTCAATAGGATTACTACCCAATTGAACACAGAGACCTCAATACTTGGTACACCATACACAATGACGGTGACAATCAGTGGATAGTGTTTCAGTATGACTGGGTCATTTTGAGTAGAAAATCAACTCCAGATGTCACAAAACAGTAAGTTACTAAACCTAACAACAAAAGCAACCATAAAACAGTGTAAATACA
>JAFVLL020026793.1:41701-82264 GCA_021397915.2 Tor tambroides
TAATAAAAGAATAATATACAAATATCCAAACAGGCAATGTACAAAACAGCAAAAACACAATATATAATATAGACAGTTATGTATGTACAGGTCAAGTATGTGCAAATTTGAAGTGAGAAAATAAAATAAAATAGGTGAGTGTGGTGAATGGATAATGTATAATAGTTGTGTGTTCCGCGTTTATTGTCAAGTGTTCATGAGATGGATCATGTAGACACTTTGGGCAAGCTAGGATTAGGAGTCTGTTCAAATCCCTAACCATAAGTAAAAGCAAGAGAAATAGTGATGCTTGACATAGTACTACTAAATATTTATTTAATTGGGAATGTCTATATCATCAGTGCATGCTTTTGTGGAGTTCAGAACGAGTACTCTGTTAGCTTCCAGAGAGAAAAGCAAAATCATGCAAAGCAGAAAAGAGTTTTCACAGTTCTCATAAGGAAGTTGCCTCATCTGGCAAGACAAGAACAGAAAGACATACTCAAAGCTTCCCAGTTCATCCTTATAAGGTTGTTTTGGCTCTGAGAAAACACTAAATCTCCCAGCTCAGGCATTTGCTAGAGTCAGCTCTCATCGAGAAGAGACAGAGAACTGGCAGACATCTTTACACGTGAATAAGAAACATTTTCACAAGCTTAGAGAAAAGTGAGAAAAAGCCTCTTAATAAAGTTGTTTGAACTCCAGTACAGACATAAAATACTAAGTGTGTGAGAGAAAAACACTTTGATGCAAACAGAGGTAAGAATACAAATTCTGAATTAACTAACTAAAAAACAACAACAAAAAAAAACAAGAGATGCGTCAATAAGCATAAAAATAAAGCTGGAGGTACAGGCTGCAACATGCCTGAACCTCTTTCTCAATGTTGCCTGTCACTTTCTACAATATCTGTCCAATAAAAGGATCCTAAAATGGATCATCTGAACTCTTACCAGGCTGTTGCTCTCCAGAAGTGCTGACCTGTAGGACCAAAGGTTTACTCTCCAAGTTGTCTTCCACTGAGTAAATACTGACATTGTATGACAGGCCAGGTCGAAGGTCACCCAGTGTCACAAATGTTTGAGTCTCAGGGAGGATGAGCTCAGTACTGCTGCCCTCGACCGAGGGTGTGTACACCACACGATAGCCTGTGCAAACACATTACATTAAAAAAATTGTTAACACCTATTCATACATTATCTGCAGATGTAGTACAACTTTAAGCAACTTTAAAGACAATCTTAATGCATGAATGTTGGTACACAAATGTTACTCACCAGTTATAGGTGCTTGGGGTTTGGCCCATCTGATCGTGATGGCTGTCTCCTGTACATTTGAGACCTCATAATTAGTTGGAGCGTCAGGTGCTGTGAATAGACAGACGATTAATTTGAATATGCAATGCAATCTGATCACTTTAGTGGATGGACGTTAAATATTTAAATGTAGTAAATTTTGTTTTGAACAGAAGAAAGGTTTATTTTGTTGTCGTAACCAACCACTTCATGTGGCAACCCAATGTAAGCATCAAACCAACAACAAAAATTGAGCAACAAAATAATCATGTCAGTAATGAACTTGCTGTTTGCTGTGGAAATGCTATGAAACTGATTCATGCCTGGTAGGAAATATATCATGGCTGTTAAATGATCTCAAAAAGTTCATTTTGGCACAGTGATGGATATCTTACCAGTGGTCTGAGTAGTTGTCAAGATGAGATTTGTATCTCCTTCTGGATTGACTTCGAAAACTTGGACATTGTACCTACGGCCAGGCAAAAGATCTTGAATGTTCACTGATGTAGCTGTTCTTGGGAGGTCTGTGGAAAAAAAAGGGTAATTATGACGTCAAAATTTTTTTTACAAAGCCACTTTCAAATTTGAATTAATTATAATTGGACAAGATTTGTATTATAAATTTAGCTTCTTTAGCTCAGAATCAGGAGCTTTTCTTCTCTCTGCTGTCCATTTGAGCATTGCTATTTCTCCTATTCATTTTGAAAAAGTTGCATGTCTCCTACAATACTTACCAATCACATTTTGTGGGGCTCCTTCCTCAGAGAGTTCATATTGCACTCTAAATCCAGACACTGTCTCAGATGCAGATACCCAGGAGATGACGAAGCTGCTGGAGGTGATTTCGGTAACGGACTCTGAGGTGTCCACTATTGGTGGAGGCTGGGTGGTCTCACCCTCTGCTTTTTCCACTGCAGAAACAGGAATATGCTGGATGAAGTTTTCATGTTTTATTTCAATAGCAAATTTTTCTTGAAAGAAAAGAAAAGAATTGAACATAATAAGATAATCTACGTACGAGAGCCATAAGTAGTGGTGAAGTCAAAGCGAGTGACCTCTCTCGGTCCGTAGCGTAGAATGCTGATCAGCTGACCTTCGTAGGTCAAACCTGGTTTAAGCCCTGAAATAGTGTGTGAGTTGATGTGCCCAGGAATGGTCGCCTCCTTCCAGGGTGTCCGTGTGTTTTTCTGTGAAAGGAAAACGTTACACACTGAAACATATAGAAACTAAAAACATCAATCTTGTTCAAAGAGGTGAATCTGTGGTAAAACTGTAGCATGATTTTTTTTTTTTTTTTTTTGCCTTTACATATTAAACAGTTCTGCTCTATTAACAGCTTGCAGAGTAACAAAGAGCGGTTATTTTGATGAAGGCCAGTTTGTTCAAAGTCTCTTGACATTTAAAATTAAGAAAATTGAAAGTATATTCCAAAATATTTTTGAATGTACATTGGCCTGCAAAAAGAAAATATTGTCCAAACACAGCTTCAGACAAATTGCAATTTAAAACGCCCTGGCAGAAAAAAAAATCTGAAAAGCCTCTTTCTTTTAGTTAAATGCACAATTTTGCAACTTTCCACTGAAGTCAATGTTTCATCGTGTCAGACTGGACTGTGTTCAAGGACTGTGGCTTGTTTGTTTGTGATGAAATCTCATCCTGTGCTTTTAGCCTAGGCGATCATCCCTTGCAGACAGAGGTACACAAACATTCATTGAAGGAACAAAATGTCTCTCGTTCCTGGAATCTGGATTACAGTCGATGCTTTTGTACTCTTCCTTAACATAAATTGTCACTGAAACTATATCACCATAAAAATCCAGCTCTGAAAATCCTCATAACGTGAGACTGCAAAACACAAAGACTTACGACTCTCCACTTGAGGATATATTGCGTAATGTGGGCAGACGGGGGAGCGTTCCATTGGATGGGATGGGAATTCGGCTGATTTCCAGCTTCTGTGATGATGACCCGAACAGGAGCTTTTGAGGAGGAGGATAAAAATTAATGATTGTTAACTGATTAGATAGTTTCATATTGTAAAGGGCATTTATTCTGCAACTGTATTTAATACAGCATATGAGACAAAACAGGTGATAAACCCACTCTGAAGGAGAGGAAATCAAAGAAAGAAAGGAGAAAAGTCTTTGAAAACAGTCCGTTTCATATTTGAAAAAAGTTTGGATAAGACAGTTGAATCTTCAGTCTGGCCAGATGTCTGAAAAGGGAGCAAAATTACTCCAGTTTGTCAAGTGAGGGGTGTTAAACAGTCCGGAGGATGATTGCATGGGTGCGGTGTTAAAAATCACACCCGGCCATAACATTCTGCACCCACTTTACCCTTTATCATCCCCAGGCCTTCACAGAGTTTGGTTAACAGCTGCATGCAATTCAAGGCAGTGAGGTCATTTTGAACAATTCTAATGTCCTCTTCACCTCTGGCAGAAAATATATCGGCCTTTGTGGTGTCAAACCAAAATTACACAAAACGGTAAGATGGTAACCCAGATACAAATTCACAGTGACCCTTCAAAAGTACAAACTTCAATATACAGTGCTAAAGACAATCATTTACAGATGGTCTGAGTGCGGCTGTTCTTTTTTGGTTCTGTGAAGGTCGTAAAAATACAGCTCACACTTTCCTCAAAAAAGGCCAAAAGCTAACAAACGACAACCTGTCTTACATTACTACTGGCCATTTGGTTGCACAGAATTGCAAATGAACAGCAGACCATGGCATTAAAAGCTATAGACGGTATTTGAGAATCACATTTGATATTTTGCACAATTGCGCCATAACCATAGACAAAAAATAAATAAATTGCAAGGACTCTAACACAATGGTGCTCAAAGGCAGGATTGTCAATGAAAAACAACTGTTTCTCACACCACGATAACATATGGCTACTTTTATGGTACTTTCTGAAGCTTGACAGCCCCAGTTACTTTATCTACTTTCATTAGCCTGGATATTCTGCTAAATCCATGTTCCATAGAAGAAAATAAAATAATATATATATAAACACCTGTCCCATCTGGCTAGCTTCAAATGGTTAATGTTCCCCCTGTAGAGACATTAGAATGAGGTTGACATCTGCTGAATTTCAAAGAGATTGTTGATAGTAAACGACAGATGAGAAATCCTTCAGTGGGACCATTTGAGACTTTTAAAAGAAAAACAAACATGCGTAATCAACTGTTAGTCAAGCTGAAGGAGGGTAATTGCGGGAAAGTGACTGTTGGCAACAACAGATGTCTTGTTTCTTGCCTTTGAATTCAGTCATTTTTAGTTCTGTTTGCTAGGTCTTTTTTTGAAGGTAGATCTCTTACCGGTAGACTGCAGAGGTTCACAGGCCAGTTCTCCAATGCCGTTACCATAGCAGGAACATCTATACGGGACGCCTTGGATGACCTTGTTCCATGTCTCGCCAATCTGGTAGAACACCTTGGTCTCGGGTTCCTGGCACTGGTCTAAAGAAAAAGATTAAATGGTTTTTGTAGACATAGTAAAAATAGTCTTTCTTTCATTACAACTCTGACATGTTGACAAAAACTATTGTTTCAATCGAGTCTGTTCGATTTGAATTGAAGGAAACATGGGCCATTCACGCTGTAAAATACTTTGATCATATAAAAGGAAGTTCTGACATTTTGAGAAAAAGGTTAGAAAAAGAAAACAGAACAAAACACTGAACATAGCAGCAAGATTAGAAAGTGCCGGCTTACCGATGGCATCACATTTCCAGCGACCGCGACCTTGGCCAAAGCATGTGCAGTTCATCATGTAGCCCTGATCATGACGCTTATCGAAGGTCTCGTTAACATCATATGTCTGTCCGTTCACAACGCACTGGTCTGAAAAAGGGAATACATTTTTTTTTTTGAGTAACTTTACGATGACTACGAGTGACAAAAAGGGAGATCTGGAAGCATTTTGGGAGATCTGCATCCTCTATACTCCCAATTTTAATTTGTAGGCAGAACCTACATAGTTTTAGACACTATCTAAAGACTAGTAAAGACCTTCACATTGTTAATTCTAATAAAAAATATTATTTCAAACAAAACAATTGCTGTTCTTTTGAAAGAATCTTAAAAAGTGCATCAGGGTTTCCTATAAATATTAAGCAGCACAACCATTTTCAACAGTGATAATGAATAGAATTTCTTGAGCAGTAAATCAGCATATTAGAATCATTTCTGAAGGATCATGTCACACTGAGAATTCAGCTTTGCCAGAGGAATAAATTATATTAAAATATCTTTAGGTAGAAAACAACTATTTTAAACTGTAATAATAAACATTTTGATAAAATAAATGCAGTCTTGATGAGCATAAATCTCATTGTAAGTAAAATAAAGTATGCATAAGAATATATATTTCTACTTTATAGAACTATAGAATATACTGTATATATAGAACTACTTTTTGAAATATCAGTGGTATATTTGTAAGAAAATTGTGTCGAGTAACATCTAATGACCTTTGAGCTGAGTGTGGGAAATGCAGTTCCACTCTCCGCGTCCATTGCCTTGGCACGTGCAGCGCATCATGTGACCAAGCGTGTCATGGCGTTTGTCCCACTCGTCACCCACACGGTACATGACATCATTAATGGTGCAGACTTCCTCATGAGCTAATATGAAGAAAGGGAATTTATGATTGCATAAAATCCATCCAAATAATTACAACAAGCACATCTATTCTAAAGGCACATAATGTTCCATGTCCATTCTGATCTCATTCTCCCTGGAACTCAGCCAGGAACTATGTCTGCTCTGGACCGGAGCCAGGCTTAAAACCCTGACAAGGGCGGACCACATAGATCCAGTCAGCGGAGCCACAAATCAGTACCCCATTACATGGCCTTAAAAACTCCAACTCCCTTAATGGCTCTTAAATATATCTCGAGAACTCATTTGCAGGCCACTGAGTGTCATGGCCTGAGCACATTAATGACCAATTAAGGCCAAAATAGCTATTACCATCTATAAAACCTGACTTCAGCTGAATGCATTAAAAAGAACCAATAATTTAAACAGATAACAACACACAGTTATACTCCTACTGACACACTGAGTACATGAAAACTGTATTGTGACTGTCTAAAAATGATCTTTATGCAGCAATGTGCTGAAATCGTTCAGTTTTTATAGTGTATTCAAAGTTAGGTAAAGTTTCAATGTGCAAATTTTTTTTAAGCTATTAATGTATTTACACTGCCATGAGCTATAACTTCATATTGTAGTGAGCAAAGCCAGTACTGCTGTAGGAGAACTAAAACGATTAAACATGCTCACCAGCCATGGGACAGAATCCGTACTTCCGATCTGAATCATAGTCAGTAGTGGTACCACACCACTTCATGCCGTCACGACGGCCGTCAGCTGTGCAGTCTGTGTAGTTGCGTCCATTATACTTGAAGGGAAACTGGCACAGAGCACCATTTGAGTTTCCTCCACGAGTCGTCACAAGCTCTGAAAGGCCAAAAAACCAGACAAACCAAGCGTGAATCTTGATTCATTATATTAATCTGCACCCTAGTGAAAATATTTTGTATGTTGGTTTTGACCAAGGCTTTGCCCCCTTGGTCAACCAGTTTTACCAAGAAGACCATTCTGTGTGGCTATGCTGGTCGAAACCAACATAAACTGGGCAGTTTGCTGGTTTAAGTCGATGTATTCAAGGTACATAAAGAAAGAGGCTCTGAGATGCACTTACGGTTCTTTCGGGTACAGAATGAGTACAAGCCGTTGCTATCATAGTCAGATGTAGTGCTGCACCATAACTGCCCATCTGTTCGGCCCTCAGAGATGCAAGAGTAGTGGGTGTTCCCACTAAAAACAAATGGGAACACACATGGTTGCCCACCGGAGTTGCCACCATAAACAAAGGACTGTCCGTCTGCGTAAATCAAGGAGAGGACAGCATTAATAATGGCACTGGGGTGTTTCAAATATTTGAAATTAGGGGTTCATATCACACCAACATTTAAGAACTTGTATATTCATTTGGGAGATAACCACTTTGCACCAAAACAGTTTGTTTTAGGCCTTTTTCCTGTAGCTCAAACAGTAGAGCTTGGTGAAACTGGGTTTGATTCCCAGGAAATGCATAAACTGGTTCAAATAAATTGTATGCAGAGTATTCGCTTTGGATCAAGCATCTTCCAAATGCATAAAGGTAAAAGTTTTTGCCTTTTTATTTACAGAAGTAGTAGAAAAATGACAACAAATGGGTGAGAAACAACTTAAACCTACTTTGGTCACATGCCCTTCAAGGTTTCCAAGAACTGGTTAACATAACGTGTGCTAAATTTTCCTGAATCCCTAAATTCAGTTGAAATAGGTAAAGGTCACCTTGCTCTTCGCAGCTGATTCCTCCTCCGACACAAGTGCAAAGCATCTCCTTGCTGCCCTGATTTCTGATCCAGCTCATGCCATTGGAGTAGTACACACCGGAATCAGTTTTACAGTTGCCCTCCTCAAGAAGTTCATCCAGGACATTGACTTGGTTCATCACTGGTGAAACTCTTTGAGTCGCGGAAGAGCCAGAACCTAGTCACAAAACAACAGAGACAAGCTGTTGAAGCTTAGAACAAAAATCCCCTGTAGGAATAAATATTCCAAAGGCTTCCTATTGGAATTTTATGATCAAATTTAGGATCAGTCACACTGGGATCATGGGAACTATGGTCCTACTGAAATTCCTTCCAAAACCTTTTGACTATACGTTCAAAAGATTATTAAGCAACTTATTGGTCACTTGGGATCTATGTGCCTTAGGATCTAGATTTTGTTTTATGTTATTTGACATTCCTTGGAATTCCCATTTGGATCCTTTCAGATTTTTTTTACAACAGATATTCCAATAGGTTTCCTTTGGTTTTATGTAATGAACATCTTGGCTGCTACACACTTATGCTACATATCGTCTAGGCAAATTTGGCCTACACTTTAACAAATGTTGCACCTTTTGTTGGATTTAGTGTAATCATGTGAACATTAACTCACAAAAGCATGGAGAATTGGAATTAAATAACGCATTTCCATCTATCTGACAGCAGATTTTGTACACGTACCAATGGCGGGTGTTGCATGGGAAGTAGTATGTCTGTCACACTTCCATTCTCCACGACCGTTGCCTGTGCAAAGACACTGCAGAGTGTTTCCATTGGAGTCAGTTTTGGTCCAGGTCTCACCAATACGGTATGAGGTTCTAGTATCCTGGTCATTGCAGCGGTCTGGAAAAGACAATGAAATAAGTTAAGGTGACAAATGGCACATAGCAAACATGGAAAAGCCTCTTTACTAAGATACATTCACATTTATTCATCCAACCCTTTTTTCCCACTTTTTCTTGGCACAAGCTTTTTTAAGGAAACATCTCCACACCGTCACACTTCAGTAGGTTGTCTTTATTTATGACCCTGATGAAGTGTTTTCCAACACTTTCCAAGCAGAGAAGGTGAAGACTGTAATAGTGTTTGTTCACCCACTCCACTTCCTTTCACTGCAAGACTTCAACTTCAATAGCCCTGGAAAGTGCACACTGTAATTTTCCTTGTGCATGCTCCCATCCAACTATAGGGAGCTTGCATCTCTGCAGAGCTCATTGGTAATTATGTAATAAGGGTGTGTCACACAAATAACTACAAAGTCATGAAAAGAGACATGGAAAATAGCTGTGCTTCGAGAAAAACAAAACAAAAACAGGACCTTAGAAATAAGTAGGCGTCTACTGAGCAAAAAACACAACAAAAAGGCGCTTCTACTGATGATGAAGACATGCAATATTGAAAACAAACTCTTACTTCTGGAGGTGCAGGTGATGCGTCCATTGCCCTCTCCCAAACAGGTGCAGTCTACTATCATCCAGCCTTGATAGGGTTTCTGCCATGTCTGCCCAACCACATATGAAGATCCTAGCGAGTCATCATAGCAACGCTCCGCTGTGAAGATACAATAAATTTAGCATCTTGTTCTTTCCACTTGGGTGTGGCATGCCAAATTTCCGAAAAGAGTCACATGTAATTTCATCTCAGTGTGCATAAACACATAACCAACCAAGCAACAAACAAATAGCAGGGCATTTAAATACATTAAAAAAATGTGCATAACATTTCAAAGAAATTAAAATTTAATGCAATTTTAAAATTGATGTAAAAATCATTAAATAGTTATACCTGCTCTGTAGCTGTTTGCAAACAGCTTGACTAGCCTATTTATAGAGATTTACAGGAATAGCTATTTGTCTGCAGAATGTTTGCAAAGACAAATGTACACTACAGGTAAACACTGACTCACCAACTGGTTTGCAAGTCCACTCTCCCTTTCCATTGCCAAGGCACACGCATTCAAGCATGTAGTCTCCAGTGTCGTGTGGTCGAGTCCAGGTGTCTCCGATTCTGTAGGAATTTCCTCCTTCATGGCAGCGATCTGTAAACAAGAAAAAAATCGGATAATTTAGTAATGGCGATTTTTTTAAAAATGTACAATTCTTTTTTTTATTTTTATTTTTTCTACTACGTCTCCTTTCTTGGACTTACTTGCGATGGTGCAGCTAATTTTGCCTTTGCCGGACCCAATGCAGGTACAGTCCCATATCATGCCATCCTTCGGTCGCTCGTAAGTCTCTCCGACTCGGTAGGAGCGCGCATTGAATTTGTCATAGCACGTCTCCTCGGCTACAGGTGACAAAAACGAGCAGATAAACCATATGTATCTCTCCACTTATATAATACTGCAAATGCATCACCTAAATAAAGCTTCACATTAAATGCAGAAAATGGCCAAACAACTCGTTCAGCACGCATACAGTACGTGCGTAATTGCGCATTCTTGCGCACTAACAGAAAATCACGAATGCAAACTTAAACATAATCTCAGTATAAAAAGATCTGAATGATAAAAACGCTCACCTGCAGGTTTGGATTTACACTTGACTCCTGAAGCCCCCTCACAAGTGCAGATGAGAGTGCTGTCCATGTACTGACGCTCCCACTGATCGTTCATTCTATAAAATCGACCGTTGTCGTTGCAGCCAGCTAAAGTTAAAAAGAAACACTTTTTTTTTTAACACACTTTCTTTCTTTTTTTTACTTGTACAGTGGTCTTATTTCTGTTATAAATATATAGATATAATGTTTTGGTAACACTATATTTTAAAGACCAATTTAACTAACATGCATTACTAGCACATTGGCTGTTTATTAGTACTTATAAAGCACATATTAATGCCTTATTCTGCATGGCCGTATTCTACATCCCATAATCCTACCTAAATTTAACAATTACCTTACTAACTATTAATTAGCAAATTATTATTTTATTATTAATAATAATTATTAAGCAAATTATGGGTTTACTGAGGCAAAAGTTAATGGTTAGTAGTTAGTTAAAAGTGAAAATTGGATCTTAAAATTACGTATGATATTTTTATTTTTTTCGCTCCAAATAAATAAACTGATGAACTTACTTTCATGGATTGCTAAACTCCTGGCTTCCTCGTAGACCGGGTCCAGACGGACTTGTTGCTGCGACTGTCTTTTACTTTTCCCTGCAGATTGTGGCATACAGTGGACAGATCCCCCGATGCACAGCAGGAACAGAAGCTTCTTTACTGAGATACGGGTCATTTTCACCCGCTACGGAGAACAAGTGTGTCAATGTGCAGTGTTTTCTGTTGCGCACTAAAGAGGAAGGCGCGGAGAGGTTCGCGGAGGCTGATTGTCTTTGCGCACGGTTGTATTTCAGCTGCCTTCCCCTGACTGTACTGAACCTCCGCCGTCCAGCTGATGTGGGACGAGTGCTCTTTTAAAGGGGGATTTTATTCAGCCCAGTGTGGAGAGAGAGAGAGAGAGAGAGAGAGTGTTTGGGGGCTTGAGGGGAGGGATCTCTCACCCTCTGCGTCAGTTTCGGGAAATCTAGCAAAACGCAAGCATCACCTGTGCAGTCATGAACCCGCAGGTAACTGTCATCTAGAGTTCACGGCTATTCAGATTTGAACAAGTTCTAATAACATTATTTACAGTATATATATATATATATATATATATATATATATATATATATATATAGGCATATACATATTTTACAAAAAAAAATACATCATATAAATTTTAAAATAGGCCTATATAAATACATTTTAACGAATGCAATAATTAAAATAATAAAATATCCATAATATTAAATATTATCAACATATTAATATTTAATACAAATTATAAGATTAAATATTAATGTAACATGAAATATATAATATTTATAATACTTTAAATATTTATTAATCAGAAAATAATATATTTATTTTATATATATTATTACTAAATTCATATTTTATATATGGTTTATGGCATTTTTTTCAGTTATAATTATATACTCTTTATACATGCTAACATTTTTTTCAAACATATGAGTAGTACATGTAAAGTATGAATATATGAAAATATATACATTTTTTACTAATTGTTACTAATTACAGAAATTTTAAACCACAATAAATAAATAAAATAAAATGCATTTATAAAATAATCTATTTTTATTTGTATATTTATTTATTTATAGTACTGTTTTAATAAATAATTAACAGTTTTAGAACCAAAAAGCCTTTGATCAAAATAACTCATGACATGACAAAATCAGGGTTTAGACAAAATAGAGTTTGTCCTAGATGTATTTCTCAAAATTCACACGTAACAAATGTGCTATCTTTTCTCTAAGTCTTTTATGTTTTTTTATTTGCTTAGCTTAAGATTTATCCTCCATGCTGAATAAAGTGGAAAGAGAGCAGAGCGATTCTGGGCACGCTGCTTACCCATCATGCCTTGTGTTCTTTTACATGGGTGGAAAATATGCAGTGTTTCTGGTGCACATTTTTTTCTAGCCTGTGTGATTCTGGAAGTCACTGAGTAGAAAGGGAAATAGCTGCTGGCAAAAAAAAAAAAAAAATGATTTAGTACTCTAAGGCACACGAACAAACACTTACAGGAACTGATGTCCAGTACCTGGTGTCCATGTCTAGGCATGTGACTCAGTACAAAACCTCATTGGCCACAATGTCAGCAGTCTACTGCTGCAAGTTTGCTCAGTTTTGTCATCCAACTCTTTCCTTTTCACATCTGCGAAACACATCAGAAGATTTTTAGTCATCATTTGAGAAGATCATGTAAGCTTGCTGTCCGTAAAGCAAAAGAGTCCAAACCAAGTACTACAAGACCAAGATATTCATAAACTCAAATACATTTTTCATTTCAACTTTTCACTAAGAATATACGCTAAGATAACTTGTAATAAAAAGGTTGTATTGAATTATAAAAAAATGCAAAATAAGAATATTGCATTTGCAACTCAGTACAGTATACAGTATAACATTTAGCATAATAGGATGACATATTTTACACCTTATGACTTAATGCCGCGATTGACCAATCAGAATCAAGCATCCCACAGAGCAGACTAAGCTTTTATTAAATATTTATTCTATAAAAGTGTATTTATTGTAAATCATTTTTGTATTAAAACACATTATTGAAATACTTTATATTTATTAATAAATAGGTATCTACTTAAAATTAATATTTTATATATGGTTTGTAATTATATATTTCAATATACTTTTTATATATTGTAAAATTATTACAAACATCAGAGAAGCTCATGCAGATTCCAGTGTGAATATAAAATATATTAAAGTTTTCTTACTATTTAAACATTTTAAAGCATAAAGCAAGCAAGTTTTCACTAAAAAGTATGCTAATATAATTTGTAATAAAAAAAAAAAGTTATATTAAATTAGAAGCAATTGCAAAAAAAGAGCATTTCAACTTGTGGTCTCCTATTGTATATAGAATGTAATGAAATATTTTGTCTTCAGACTGTAACTGACCAATCAGAATGAAGCATTCATCTGAGCAGCATAATAAAATGTTATTTCATTTTATTTATTTAATAGAAAAAGTCACCAATTAAAATCCCTGTGGGAAAATTAATCGCGCCCTTAGACACAAAACAAGAAATCAATGCTGCATTACAGTGAATTTCAATACAACGAAGAAGTTCGGAAGAGGTGACATGAGCCTGTGTGAATTATTTTAACTTAAAGAACAAAATAAAATCAGGTTTCCCTTGTGAAATATTACAATTTGTACAATGCTGTGCTTGTTAGCTGTCCAAATACTTTTTCATAACACTGTATATGGCGCATACTCACAAGCACTTCTCTGTATGAAGTCGTCTCACACCCCATATCCAGTTACAGTACAGCAGTGTTGTAAGGGACCTTCTGAATCAGAAGCAAACAAGCATTCACACAAACAACGCAGGCATGGAGCAAAAGTACATTGACATTCAGAAGTGAACTGACATAACAGGCCATGACTCACCGACAGACAGGTGAGCTCATCAAGACAGAGATGCGGCCTCTACACGTTTTTGCCTCCAGATATTTTTTCCTGTACATTCTGTGCAAAACTGCAGTCTCATCACATTTTTTGATTTACATGCTGAACAATCAACAGCTGTTTGAACAAAATGTCACTGAGAAAGCCATATAGTTGCATAACAGAGTGGATCTATAGGGTAAGTTTAAGTTGTACATCCACTCCATAGCACTTTTGCTGAACTTTTCCCCTTAAAACTGATGCAAAACAGGACTTCACTGACAGGTCCGCCCAACAGTCTCCAAAGGTTTACAAGCACTCTACTTCTGTTAGTGCAACAAGACATTTGCCTTAACACATGCATACTGCAGATGTTACAATAGACATCTTTAGTGATTCTGTGAATTCAAGCTCAATTTGTTTAGTTTAAAATGTCCTTTGCATCTGCTTTATTCTACTTGATTATAAAATGAACAAACTGTAACCCTGCACAGTTGAAGGTTTCCAGAGCTGTGGATGCAAAACCAAAAATATAAGATCCAAAATAGTTTATGCAAAAAACATTAATAAATATATTAATAAAATATTAATAAATATAACGTTTTAATAACAGAAACTATCAATAAATGAATTATAAATTACTGTAATTATAATTGTGTTAAATTAATTAACCACAGTTACAGTTTACTTTGATTTTTTTTTTAAATTAGGTAGCATTTTAATTAGGCTAGATAATTAAAACAACATTACTTATAATTATTAATTTATACATGTTAGCATTATTATTAATATTATTATTAATGTTAATTATATCAATTATTAAATAATATTAACTATATCAATTATATTTTTAATGTTATTAAAATTGTTGATATAACAATGATTATTATATTGTTAATGTTAATTAGATTAATTATCATATTAATTATATGCATAATAAAAATATGCATATATTGGTTTCAGATTTTTTAGTTTCTCCTAAAAAAAGTTTGTGTTGACAAACCTTTGTATTTGTTGTTGGAGCAGTTATTACAGATTTAAAGTTATAATAAATATTGTTTGTATCTCTTGTGCAACAATTTAGTTCTTTAAATGTTCCAGTAACACCATCTTTTCTCTTTCTTACAGTGATGTTAGGGTACAGGCACAGATATATCCCAGACCACTTTGCTGATAAATGACCTGACATTCTCTAAGACTCCCAGACAGTCCACATGCTTCACTTGCACGAGATCAAATTCACAAATATGATTTTAACTGATAGCATGCAGTTTTCTGCGGTAAGAGACTGAATCAGTCTTAATCTACTGTATGAGACTGACCATCCCACACTGACCATTGTTCCAAATTATTCACTGCTTTGAACATTATTAACTCATTGTTTAAATAATTTCTCAGCTAAAGCATTCTCAAATTATATACATATGGCATACTGCAGATAACAACTAGCATTTTGCAGTTGAATTTGCCAAGCCATCTGAAAAATTCTCATAACATTTCATAACAGCTTTAGTCTCCACATTTTTCATATTCTGTCGGCAAAGTTTGAGTACTTAAGTATAATGGTCAATGCAGTGTACAAACCCAAGAACTCAAGAGTTCCATGATGAAATATCTCCTCCCAAACACCCAGAGTTTATCCCTAAAGCACCAGTGTCTGCGTCATCGCCCCCTTTTGGCAGCATTGTGTTCAAAATATTGTAACACCGTGAAGTTAATAGTAATTTGTACAGAGCAATTCAGCATGTTAGAATGATTTCTGAAAGATCATGTGACACTAAACAGGAGTAATGATGCTGAGATTTCAGCTTTGCATCACAGGAATAAATTTTAAAATGTATAGAAAACAGTTATTCTAAATTGCAATAATATTTCACTTTACTAAGAAAAAAAAAAAAAAAAAATCTTACCAACCCCAGACTTTTGAATGTGTACATGTCTGTCAGGTGATCTCTTCTTGTTTAGGTTGGTGATTCTTGGTCAGAAGAAGCTGCAAAGTGGACCAGACATTATGTTGATGGCGGGGCTGTGCAAGACAAAAAAGAATGCATAAATTTATCACAATTATAATTTATTTGGAAACATTTAACAGATATGAGATGAAATATTCCCCTTTTTTTACAAATTGATTTCATGCATCTAGGCAAGCTAAGGGCATGCTTTTCATTAAATGTGAAGGCAGATGCTCCAGGACTGAAGTGTTAGGTCAGCTTGAACTTCAATCCAGAACCGGATTTTTGAGGTTTAATCATGTCCGGCACCCACGTGTGTCTGTGAGGTGGAGTGATTTTCCATGTTTTTGCAGGAAGTAATAGAGATCCACGCACCTGGGCAGACAAAGGAGCATTCACGCATTTGTTCACCATTGAATCACTGGTCAGTCAATTCACCTTCATTTTCATAATATGAAACAGTTATGTAAAAGTGATTTCAACCTCTTCTGTCAGGGCTTCTCATTTGTAGCAACTTGTGGTTGAGATGTTTTCATGTTCTTCCAGGACCGGGTGGGAGTACATTTACGGTCAGAGAGATGAAGCCTGAGAGACAGTGTCAACCTTTTTAGGGGATGTTTATGCAAGTTTTCTTTTAAACATAAGAGATATGTTTCCATGGAGTCTCTTGACAAACACAATCTTTGGCCAGAAAACTGCTGAGTCACATAGATTGGACTGTTCAAATGCCAGATGTTACTAATTAGTACAACCCGAATTCCGAAAATGTTTTTTTTTTTTTTAATTGAATAAAATGAAAACTAAAAGACTTTCAAATCACATGAGCCAATATTTTATTCACAATATAACATAGATAACATAACAAATGTTTAAACGGAGAAATTTTACACTTTTATCCACTAAATGAGCTCATTTCAAATTTGATGCCTGCTACAGGTCTCAGAAAAGTTGTCACGGGGGCAACAAAGGGCTGAAAAAGCAAGAAATTTTGAAAAGATTCAGCTGGGAGAACATCTAGCAACTAATTAAGTTAATTGACATCAGGTCTGTAACAAAAGATCTTAGGTCTTAGACAGGCAGAGTCTCTCAGAAGTAAAGATGGGCAGAGGCTTTCCAATCTGTGAAAGAGTGTGTAAAAAGATTGTGGAATACTTTAAAAACAACGTTCCTCAACATCATATTGCAAAGGCTTTGCAAATCTCATCATCTACAGTGCATAACATCATCAAAAGTTTCAGAGAAACTGGAGAAATCTCTGTGCATAAGGGACAAGGCCGAAGACCTTTGTTGGATGCCCATGGTCTTCGGGCCCTCAGACGACACTGCATCACTCATTGGCATGATTCTGTCATTGACATTACTAAATGGGCCCAGGAATACTTCCAGAAACCACTGTCGGTAAACACAATCTGCCGTGCCATCTGCAGATGCCAACTAAAGCTCTATCATGCAAAAAGGAAGCCATATGTGAACATGGTCCAGAAGCACTGTCGTGTCCTGTGGGCCAAGGCTCATTTAAAATGGACTGTTTCAAAGTGGAAAAGTGTTCTATGGTCAGACGAGTCCAAATTTTACATTCTTGTTGGAAATCACGGACGCCATGTCCTCCAGGCTAAAGCCAGCATCTCTGATGGTATGGGGGTGCATAAGTGCATACGGTATGGGCAGCTTGCATGTTTTGGAAGGCACTATGAATGCTGAAAGGTATATAAAGGTTTTAGAGCAACATATGCTCCCCTCCAGACGAAGTGTATTTCAGCAAGACAATGCAAAACTCCATACTGCAGCTATTCCAACAGCATGGCTTCGTAGTAGAAGAGTCCGGGTGCTGAATTGGCCTGCAGTCCAGATCTTTCACCTATAGAGAACATTTGGCACATCATTAAACTCTTCAGCAGCTGGAAACCTATATCAGGCAAGAATGGGACCAAATTCCAACACCAGAACTCCAGAAACTCATAACCTCAATGCCCAGACGTCTTCAAACTGTTTTGAAAAGAAGAGGAAATGCTACACCATGGTAAACATGCCCCCGTCCCAAATATTTTGAGACCTGTAGCAGGCATCAAATTTGAAATTAGCTCATTTTGTGCATAAAATTGTAAAATTTATCAGTTTAAACATTTATTACGTTATCTATGTTCTATTGTGATTAAAATATTGGCTCATGTGATTTGAAAGTCTTTTAGTTTTCATTTTATTCAAAACGTCCCAATTAAATTTTATTCAAATTTAAAAAAAAACGTCCCAACATTTCTGGAATTTGGGTTGTACATACAGAACAAAAACTTCTTCTATATGTCTAAAATACACTATTCTTCCAGAATAATCTGTCTTTTTTACATTATCTTTTCACAATATACTTTTTAATAGTCTCTCTTATCCAGTTCTGACTGTCCATTTCTTTAAAAATAAATGAGCGAAATTGCAACACTCAGCAGATCATTTCAGATATAAGCTTGACAAACAGTCACAAATATTTGGGTCATTTCTCTATTAAAGTAGATGATAGAATCTTTTTTATTTGTATGACTGGATAGCATTTCTAGGGTGTTTCTAAGATGGACGACAAGTGGACTTCTTATGATTAACAAATAATTTTGTCAAACTTTATGACATTGTGTGATAGGAATGAATGATTTAATGGTTGCAGTGATAAAAATGAAGTCAAGTGAGGTAATATAAACCCAAAATTCAGTTATAAAGTTTATTATAAAAGAATAAACAAGAAGATTAAATTCAAGGAGGAAACAGGAAACACAAGAGACTTCCAACACTTCAAAATAAAAGACACATCTACTATATTTATCTCTTAATTCTGATTAGATTGTAAAGCATTTAAAACAACCTACTGTTAAAATGTTTGGGGTCAGTCAGATTTTTTGAAAAAGAAATTAATACTTACAGTCAGCAAGGACACATTAAATTGATTAATTAACTGGCAGTGGCAGTAAAGACATGAATGATTTAAAAAAAAATATTTCTATACCAAATAAATGCTGTTCTTTCCTAAAAAGAATCCTGAAAAAAGTATCATGGTTTCCACAAAAATCTGAAGCAGCACAACTGTTTTCAACGTTGGGAATAATACGAAATGTTTCTAGAGCAGTGAATCAGCATATTAGAATGATTTATGAAGGATCATGTGATACTAAAGATGTAACCCTTACAAAAATATACCAAGGTTTTATTATAGTAAAACTGTAGTAACAATAGTTTTCTACAAATACCATGGTTAAACTATGGTTAGTGTAGCAAAACCATGGTTACTATGGTTTAACTGTATTAACCATGGTTTTTGATTTGGCTTGATGAAATCCTTTCTCCTTCCTGTCCGCCACTTATTCTTTCTCTCTTCCTCACTCCTCACCTTCTTGCGAAAAGTGTTTCACATTCACACACAGAATTCCGGTTTCTGCATACTAATCTCGCAGAACGTCACTTCACCTCATCCAGCTCATGTCTGGCTGACGGAGCTTTGACAACGTGCTGGATTTCACATAAACACGATGCTCCACTGAACCAGTTCCTGTTTGCCGGGACACTCTATGGTGAACGGCCAGTGGCGGCGAGACTACCTTATCCTCAGGGAAACTCAGTGACTCAGCGTTGCTGCTCAGGTGGACGTGAGTGTGTGTTTGTTGACAGTGTGTGAATGGTAATGGTTGTTTCAATCACTCAGCAGTGTCTGTGACGTGTCTTCAGACCGTGCTTGTGTCTGCAGACTGTTGGTTGGTTGATGTGTCCTGTTTGCTGTGTTCCCATGATGTCTGGGATAAATAATGAAGCCTTTCATAGGGGTCACTCAGGTCATCTGTAAGCTCACCAATGAATAGCATTCAGTTTGCAGTATGAAAACGTGTCATTAAAACAAAGAAAAATAATAGTTTGATTGGTCATGCAAGACTTAAAATCAAGACTTGCACAAAGAAAATAGATTAATTTATTATTCCAATAATGTTTTTTTTTTTTTTTTTTTTTTTACAAAAATTAGACAAAATTCCTTAGATGCATTGTAAGTTGTCAAAAAAGTAGCAAAGATCCACCATGGTTTGGTTCATGGTACTATGGTATTCTTTAAAGTACCTTTGTATACTGTGGAGAATGAATGTGGTAATCCACTGTTCTGCATTTACACTTAAGCTGTACTGTTGGGGAATAACAGTTAAAACCCATGGACCAGGTATGATGAACAAAGACCAGGAGTCAGATTGCGATTAATTAAAGAAATTTACTGAAGAAAATAGTTTGCAGTTTCATCCGCAGAAGTCAGCTTCAACACTCACGATGGAGTTTGTAGGCCGCTCTGCTTTACAATACAAAAATCACCACAATTATACCCTGACAGAGATTGCTAATTACGTCAATACATAAGTCAGCCACATTCTGATTGGTTCTAAAACTAGATAAACTTAGACAATTTCCACATATGGACGCAAGCTTGAAGCATATCTTCTGACGACTATTTTGGTGACAAGTGATCAGAGGTCAGACGCAATACGTCTCTCCAAAGACGTATATCTGATACGCTGGACATCGGCTGTTTGAACGTTTGTCCTGGGACTGTCTGAGCTTCTCCCTGTACAGACAGATACTAACACACATACGCAGAGAAACACTTATCTTACTTCAAGGTTGCCTCAGCCCTAAACCTTATCGGGCATAGTTACACACACAATGAGAGCAGCTTCTTAGAGAGTAAAAAGTCAGCCTAAAACCATATTCAACTTATTCTATAACATGCATAAATGTAACTTTGATTAATAATTATTCAAGAAATATTATAATAATATAATTAATATCAATATGAAGGGTATGGCAGTTCGGCATCCACTCCTTCAGTACCATATTAGTATTCTAGTGCACAATTGAAATTTAGTTGGGTAGTACTTTGCATAAGAGCAGCTGCTAATGAATACATGTAACTATAATCCAGTACCATGGTATTTTCATTTGATTCCATCATTACATCATGGCACCACCTCAGTAAGTTTTCACAAAGAGACAATCAACACAAAGCTCATCCAAAACTCACTGTGTTTTGGTGACATGATCCCATTTCCTGTCTCTAACATGAACAGTTCAGAATGAGGCATACACAAAAGTTATGAGTCCTGTAGAAAAAAAAATAAATAAATAAAAGTCCCATAAACGTCCCATAATAAGACAAACAGAAGACAACAGATTGTAACAATGGCAGTTTTACAAATGAATATGGAAAGCCACTCATTAGAAGTAGTTTATTTCCATGCAAAATCTCAAATAACCTGATGGGTTGCTTAGTTGTTCCTGTCTAGACTGTGGGCCGGGGGTCTGCTAGTCACACAGAGCCAGACTTTCAAGTTTAGGCATGAAGTCTTTTCACTGCTTATTGTGACTACAGATCCATTTTTTTGTTTTTGTTTTTTTTTTTCATGCTATGTCAGTTCAGGGTTTTTTTGAAATTGTAAGAAATTTAATAATTGAAGAAAATGAAGCAGTCTCCACAAACACAGAAAATACTGTAGACTTATATTATTATAGACATTCTGCTTATGCAAAAGTAATAAGAGGAGATTTATATATAATAAAGCCACAAATCACATAATTACCATGCACACTGATATATAGCTAGAACTCAAGTGTAAAAAGTTTCCATTGTAAAGTGCTTGCAAGACTTCAGATTTCAGCCAGCACACCTTAGTGAAGTCTAAACAGTGTCTGGAAACTGGCAGTGCAGGGTGGGATTTGATCAAACACACACACACACACACACACACACACACACACACACACACACAAACAAACAAACAAACAAACAAACAAACAAACAAACAAACAAACAAACAACACACACACACACACACACACACAGACAGAGTGTGGTCAGCTATCCTTGTAGGGACTCTCCATAGGTGTAATGGTTTTTATACTGTACAAACCGTAATTTCTGTCGCCCGACACCTGAACCTACCCCTTACAGGAAACTTTGTGCATTTTTACTTTCTCAGAAAAACTCATTATGTATGATTTATAAGCTTTTGTACCCATGGGGACCTCAATTTAGGTCCCTACCGTGACACGAGTCCACATGAATCTCTGTGTATTCAGGTTTAAGTCCCCACCAGGATATATAAACCGGCACACGCACACACACACACACACACACACACTGCAGGTGCAGGGTGAGAGAATAGTGAAACAGCTGCCTCTACAAGACCCAAGAGGTGCTGTTTGCTAATGTGTCTGACTGGTTTCTTTTTCCATCTCATGTGTCCACTAAAATGTCTGAATGACACTGTGGTTTGGTTCTAAAGCAGTTTTGTTCTCTACTGAACCCAAAGTAGTGAAATACTCTTTATATTTGCACAGAAATGCAATATCTTAACCACACATCTTAGCAAAAATGCTACTTGAGATGTAACCACAATAGAAGGGATAATCTAAATGCAAATAATGAAGCACTAACCATAACGAACTTTAAAGGCGTATCATCTCTTAAAAGGGTGGAGAAAATGTTTCCCTCATCTGTTTGATGTCAAATTTTGTGATTTCAAATAAAAGTTCATAATCTGTATGTAGATTCATTTGTCTTTAGAATATCGGCATATGCCAATATGGCAGGGTACATTAGCTTGTCAAATCTTGTGGTTTATGAGGTAAATTACTGGGTGACAACATGAATTATCAAAATTCATGAGACAATCAGAAAGCAATTCAATTTTAAATTTTTGGAAATTTTACCTTTTTGGTAATAATTTTATACAAGTTGTTTAGTCTGTGCTGTTCATGGTAATACATTTTTGAGACATTTTTGTTTGATTTTTTTTATGATAAACAACTTTGGTATTGTGTTTGGTTGCCAAACAAGTTGAGAACCACTGGCTGAGAAAAACATTCTTTAAAATACAATAAAGATAAATAATACATAAAGCCCAAGGATTTACAATAGGAAGTAGTAAGTACTGTTTTGCTAATACTGTGAATTTGGACATTCTAGTCTTTCCACATACTCACCTACTATATGGTATAGGGAAGAATGAGATTTCGGATGCAGCCCTTGAGACCACTTGGTTAAAAATCATTGAATAGTGATTCAAAAAAGTGAAGATAGTGAAGAAAAAAATACCATTGCAAATGCCATTTTTCTTTTTGATGCAATCATCTTTGGTTTGTACGTGCAGTTCATGCGTCCAAATTCTTTTCAGGGCCACTGTGTTATTATATATAGGCAAAGCAATTAACAATATCTATATATACTCATTTCAGGGGCGTATAGCAACCATTATAACTTTTGGAAATGTCTATGTTTGTCCCCTCACGTTTTGACTCATGAATTCAAGTCCTCCCACACACATTTTTCAAATATTTCATATGCCCTCATTTTAATTTGCAATAGAAAACTAATCCAGTGCAACATGAATTTGATCATTATATCTTCTGAATATCCCATGTGAATACTATAGGTGATGAAACCTATTTTACAAACAGTTCTTTGTTAGCGATACAGTCTATCCTTGATGTCCTTCCTGATGACTGTGGTCTTTCTATTTGGCAACATCCAGACATCCAGGTCCTTTTGCCCAAAGCAGGCCACAGTTTCATGCCCAGGCGATGTTGATTTAGTGGGTGATGATAGTATGACCTGACCATCCGCTGGTAGAAATAGCGTTCTCTGTTCTCCAAATGTACAGACACACATACAAAGTTGGGTTGAAAGAGACGTGCCTAAAATGGGCAAGTGTTTTCTCTGCTAGCCGAGAGCAAAAATTTCCTGAGTCATTTCATCCAACCAAAGGCAAATTAATAAATGCAGTCGTTCTGCTGTTTTCTTGCTTTATCATGGTGTCTGGTTGAAATTGTATCAGTGCTTATCTCAAATAACCTGTTTTAGTCAAGTTGATTTGTAATAACAAAAACGTTTTAAGCTTAAAATACATATTAGGGCTGCCAAAAAAAAAGATTAAGAGCGACATACTGTAAGATTATGATTATCAAAAAATCTTACCTCGTTGACAAGAAATTATTAGATCCAGCCAGCCAAAACAAATGAGCCAGAGGAGAATTTGTTTCAGATGTGCTTTCTGCAGTATCTGAAGGTGACGTAACCCAACAGCTGCATGTGTTGTTAACGCCCTAGTATTTCAGCTTTCAGACTGTCTGAAAGCTAACCAGCTTCATCCTGTTCACAAAAACTTCAGCGTGTTTAAATTAAAAGGATAGTAAACATTTATTTAGACCTAATGCAAGAGCACTGAATCAATCCAAGACTCTGGCGGAAATGAAACATTTGCTCCTTGAAGTAAACCTTCAAAAAGCACATTTTCTGTGATAAAAAGCCAGTCTTCCTAAAAGCCTAATTTGAAATAAGCAAATATTAACTTACGGACCACACAAAATGCTTGAAAGTAAGGTTTATACATCAGAATCTCTTCTAGCCAAAAACAAGAAACAATCTGTACCAAACACATGCTCGGCTGTGATTCATCTAATGGCGAATACAAGTACTTACAGCACACCAACTTAAAGGACAGTCTCCCTGCATAGAGCTGCTTTCTCAAGGGTTCAGTGGCTCTCTCTGTAGCTCTTTAAAGACACAGGTCACTCACAGCTATAATCTTTGTGTTAACAGCTTAGAACTTTTAACTCTTGGGCAACCAGCACCCAAACATGATTACATCTTTGGGCCCTATACTGAGTACTGGGTGTATGCTTCTTCACAATACACAAGTGGCTACAATTTTGCTATGAATATCGCTTTGTCTTTAATTTAATAAAAAAAGAATTGCATTTTGATTTCTGATCCTATTTAAATGCTATGTTTTACCATCATAATAACGTATTATGACGTAAGTAATAGCTATTGATTGATCAATTGATTGATAGAAATTAATACTTTCAGTGATGAAACATTCAATTGAACAAAAGTGACAGTAAAGATATTTATAATGTTACAAAAGTTTTGTTTAAAATAAATGCTGTTCGTTTACATGTTCTAAAGGATCCTGAAAGAAATATCTTTGTTTCCACAAAGATATTAAGCAACACAACTGTTTTTAAAATTGATAATAAATCAGTATATTAGAATGATTTCTAAAGGATCATATGACACTGAATACTGGCATAATGGCTGCTGAAAATTCAGCTTTGCTTCACAGGAATAAATTAAAATTTTTAATTACATGTTTACTTGCTTTACATGACAGGACTATTTATTTGTTTGTTTGTTTTTACAAACTACAGACAAGAATTTTTTTTTTTTTTTTTTTTTTCCACAAAATGTCACAGACATTGCATTATACCTGGAACAATAGCAACACGTCATTGCTATTAATTCACTGATGACAAATCATGTATTTTAGACTTTTGCAGCTGTTGTTATTCTCACATTATAACACTAAGTCATGTCATCATAAAATTGTCTGAGAAATGGAGCAGTCTCTCAGTATTTATCAGAACTGCTGCTAACAGCTTGGCCTTTACTGAGTGGGACAATTCCTACCAAAAAACAAAACAAAAAAAAAATCTTGCATCAGTGGTAGGCTAGATGGTATCAAGATGGTTTTACCACAGTATCACGTTATTTAACATGGTACTGAATGAGAACAATGTGCATGCATGCATTTACAAGGTACTCCATTGTACATGCCCAAAAACCATGGTATATGTCCAAAAATGTTATTATTATAATAATAGTACTATATCTAAAAAATGATGGACTTTTTCTTACGAAACCTAGACTCAAAAACTCTGCCTGGCACTGGTTTTCTCCCTGGTGCCAGGTTAGTTTTGGAGAATGTCAAATGTACATTCCAGTGCCATTTTCTCTCACAGGTCACTCTGAGTCCAGTGAATGCCTTGGAATTGCAAATGTAGTAGGCTTTTGTTGCAGAGCATATTTGCGCTGAGCGATAACTGCATCTCATGAGAGTCACCAGCATGTTGAAAACGAAGCTTTTTACACAGGACACAGTATTTAACATGGGCCTGTCTGCTGGGTTCAGCTGGGTTCAAGATCTCACCATAGCTTCATCACAGTATTTTAGGAATCTAAACCGTTCAGATGCGGTATATTCACACACTTCTAAAATGAAGACGGTTATTAACCGCACTCTGGACTCTCCTTTTAACACAGGAACTCCAGAAGGACTAAAAAGGTGAAGTGAAAACACCAGTCAGCACGCTGGCTTTTGTTGGACTCTGACTGTGGGGTGAAATTTTCTCTCGTTTGGAGCCGAGTCATTTCTGCTGTCCTCCGCATGACTCAGACTCTGTCTGCCTGTCGGAGGCGTAGACTCGGTGCTAATTAAGGTATTTCCCAGCAACCATAACTCCTGTTTTGGGAGGGAATAACTGCGGGGACTTGTTTGGCATTTTGAAATTTTCCATAGTTGGATGCTCAATGGTATTTTATATCTTCATAAAACTGTTCAAAAACTGTGTGCGGTATTTTAGAGAACTCACTAATAATAAATGTTAAAGAAAAACAAAATTTGAAAAAAAAAAAAAAAAAACAATTATTGTAATATCAATTTAATATTGATTTAAAACAAATATTGTAGTTGTCCTACTTTAATCTAAAGAACGCCAGTTTTAACAGATTTGTTAAAACATTCCTGTAAAAAACATTTCTGTGAGTTTTCCTGTCAGTTATCATCTTTTTGTCTAATTGATGGAATCAATTGGTGCACTGCAAGAAATAGCCCAAAAAAAAAAATAAAATAAATAAATAAAATTGGTCAACAGCTATAGGTATTAACTGGATTACATAATCAGATTTCAAAAAAATATGTACTTAGATAAAATTACATTTTAAAATACTCATAGTCAGACTAGAGTTAGCTACTTTTAATTGATTTCATGATTACATATTATATGAATTAATATATTATTCATAATATATTGATTCTTTTTATTTGAGTTATCACTCAGTGGGTTATTTAATCATCTATTATTATGTCTTTGGAAGGCTTTTGTCTTTCAAACACATTAAAATGCATAAATTCACAAGATTTCCTATTTACCTGTAATTCAGGCATTCCCAAACTGTTTTGTCATCTGAACCTCTTTCACCTAATATATTTACTTGAAGTACCCCTCAGATTTTACAATAAATATTTTAATAGTATCACATTTGAATGTGCACGGTTATCTGTCATTGGATAATGGTCACTTGACATGAAAGTGAACAAATAAAATGTTTCGTTTTTCTTTTTTTTTTAATTGATGTTATTCTAACTGTTTCATATTTATGATCTATTTAATTTTTAGCTTTTTGTTGAACTCACAAACCCCCTGCAGTTCCTTTATGAACCCCAGTTTGGGAAACCTTGATATAATGTAATATTTAAGGCACTTCACATTGTTAATTACAATAAATGGAATATATTTTCTTACTATTTGTATTTTGTATTGGTACAAGATTATCCCATTTAAATCAATGTGATAAATAAGTAAGGTCTCAAAGTAATCTAAAAGTAATCAGAAAGTAGTCGGATTAGTAGTCGGATTACGTTACTAACTACAATTTTTGTCATGTAATTTGGAATCAGTAACAGATTACAATTTGTAAGTAATCTACCCAGCTCTGTTTGTCAAATTAATGTTTAAAACAAGTGCAAAAATGTGTAACACAACATCTTATATTTACATCAGGTGGTGACAAGTGTCTGTCTTTATGAGCAAACCAGATTTGTTTAGGAAGAAAAATGATGACTGTTTTTGTGAGTGAGTCATTAAATAATTCATTTAACTGAACCATTAAAAACACTGATTGTCTCAGGAATGACTTAACAAGTGTGCGTGTCTTTATTAGCGAGACATTAAGTCACTCATTTAACCAAATTGTTCAAAAACAGTAATTCATACAAAAACAGCAAGTGACTGTCATTATGAGTAACTCACTGAATCAATCATTTAACCGATTTGTTCAGAAAAAGTGATTCATCCAGGGACGCCTACGCTGTTTTTTGACTTTGTTTTAGTTGGAAAAACAAATAAATCAAGAACAATATTTTGTCTAAAATATACGTTAATCAGTATTAACCTCTCGACTTCGTATAAAACCAGTTCATTCTGGAATGGATGCGGTAATAATGAAAGGCGTCGGTTTATGATCACTCCTTATAATATAGAGCCCACAGGTGCTGTGTTGTGTGTATCACTCCCGCTTTCTAAAGCAAGCGAGTCTTACATAACCTAATAAGCAGACTGAATGCAAACAAGTCTGGTTTTGTTAGACGAGAGCCAAGGGAGGAAATAAATACTTTCCGTCTCTTCGTGGTTCTTTAAAGCCTACAGTATGTGTGCGTACAGCGAGCGACGGTCAAATCTCAGACTGCGACAACATTGGGTAAGACTGTAAACTGGCAGGACAAGGCCGACCAAATAAGCCTGCTGTTTAATGTGGTTATGTGAGGTACAGTTTGTTTCCCCGGCCAAACTAGGGCCCAGAGAAGAGACACGGGAAGTGCCACGAGATTTCCAGAAGGTGTGACATCATCGTGGGTCTGTGCAGTAAAATTACCATGCAGCAGAACATTTAACCATTGAACGTCTCATTTGTGACTATTTTTACTTCTCCAAAAGAATTCTAGGGAAAACATCCGAGACAAATTCAGTGATAAATTCTACTTGTACATTCAGACACTTGATTTTATGGGAATATTTAAGGGAACATTTATGGTATGCATGGTGGTACATTACAAAACTGATTTTGAGGTGAGTGTTTGGATACCAACAGAGAGGTTGTAGACTAAACATCAAGTGTGAATGTGAAACCGTCTGCATGTAATGCATTGATTAAACAGCTTGCCACCATTCTAATCTATAAACAGTAATATTTTTTTTATAAACCATATTTCTCACATGTTGAACAAGTAGCTATTAGCAGCGCTACTTTATTACAACTAGGGTCACGACAGAAAACAGCAGGGTACACTGTAAAAAATGATCGTGATTTTAACGGTAAAAACCTGTGAAAATGCTACAGTAAAAACCTGTTTAATGGTTAACGGTACGTTCCTGTAAAATTTACAGGGGAAAAAACGTAAACTGATGTTCCCAGAATTCCCTGCGTTGCATTTCAAATTTTGTTTGAATTTGATGTTTTTTCTTTGAAATAACTATGTTTCTTATTAGTTTTTTCTTATCAGTAATGTTTATTAGGGTTGATGGTGTTTGGTGCTTGTGTGAATGTCACTGTGCACCTTCTATATATGTTAGTATTTTTAAAAGCTGCTTGTGATGGGCTTTGGTTCATCATGTGACTTTCTCATCACCACCTGCATTTGGTGGTTATCAGTGTATTTCAAAGGTACAAAACAGATTTCAGTACTTCAATAGGTTGGTATATTAACATTATATCAGTTAATGAAATTACGTTATTTAACTGTAAATTTAAAACCTAAAATGTTGTTACTGTATTTTTTATGGTAGAATTTCGGCAACCACAGCTGTCAGTTTTTTACTGTAAATTTTACGGATTTTTTTTTTTACACTGTAGTGTGGGGGAAAACGCCCCCTTAAGGACTGTGTAATTTTTTTTCTGTAAAACAAAGGTTAAATGTGTTCAGAAAACTTTATCATAGTTTTAGTGACACTGACATAAATTATAAACCAAGTATGAAAAATGTCCAGAGTTTTCATGATGTTAGATTTTTAACAAAAATTTAATTTGTACCAAGGGGGAGCGTTTTACCCCACCTATGGGGCAAAACGACCCCATGGGTGGGGTAAAATGCCCCCCAGTCAAACAAAGCAATTTGCGTTAAACATTTACAGCAAAATCAGAGTACATGCAGTTTTAGCTTAAAATAAAAAAAAAAGAATATAATCAATAATTATGGATTACAAAATTATAATAGCCTATTTGAAAAAAAAAATGTTAGCTGATGCTAACTGGCTAGCTAACTAGCTTCCTGATGCTAACTCATTTTTAAATATAAAGTACAAATATTTTGATTCAACTAACTAGATAGAATATATTTGATGGAAAAACAAGAGATTTGATGTTCAGAATAGAATAACTAGAGTAATTGCCATACCCTCCTGGGGCGTTTTACCCCACTGACTATGTTTGATAAAAAAAAAAAAAAAAATCAATCTGAAAAATATAATTATATTTTTATTAAATAACATGTACTCTCTATCTACAGGCCCAACTGTTCTCATATCATATATAACTGTGATGTTCTACAAAACAACAAACTTTCAATCACTTTTTTTCTTTTTGCTGAAAATGAGATCATTTACTGTGAAATCTGTTTTCAGTGCCCGGGAGGGGCCGTCTTTGGTAGTTTTGTCATGGCCACGACATATTAAGTCGTGGGAACGTGATAATATGTCATGGCCACGTGTGTGTATGTATATATATATATATATATATATATATATATAGATAGATAGATATGAATGCCAAAAAGTGTCCTAATTTACCTCAATTTACCATATATGATACTTTTTTCAATTACTTTTCAAGTACTTTGTGCCTGTTATGTCTTGAGGAACAAATGAAATGATGACAGAAAGATTGTATGTTTAGTCTGTCCTTTCCTTTACAGAGGAAATAACAGATTATTTCCTCCATGACAAAATCCATGATGTAATCTCCACAGATCTGGAAGACTGTTTCTGTACTCTCTCTGTCTCTCTGTCTTTAAACATTGCTCTACCCCTCACAAACTGAACGACGCTTAATGACTGTCTCCAGGTCTTTAAGGAGACCCTTGACCACCACAATTATGTAATGAGCATAGAAACTAAAAATCCCCAGCCACAAGAGTTCTTTATCCTTTAATCATGGTTAAAAGTTACAGGCCTCAATTTGTAAAGAGACAGATGACCCATGACATCACAGCACATGGATGTCAGAGGTGGTCTTTGACTTCTTAAGTACTTATAAGGACAAAAAATAAGGAACATTTCTCCATGCCTTTCCTTTTTTTAAAGAGGGATCCACCAAATGAACTCGCCAAACTCACATTTCTCACCAAATCATCCGAACAGAAGATGGATATATTTTTTATCCATCCAATTTTCTATCTTCGTACTCTGTATGTCAGCAATTTGTGTCAGACAAAAACATCTAAAAACAAAGTTGATAGATCAACCATGATTGATAACATTCACAGACGGCTGAGCAATACAAGTTTCCTCTGCATCCAACTTTCTCAGTGATCATGTCTGACAATCAGCAGCTGTGTTGTTCCAGTCCAGCCATGTTAAGAAAGTATCTGCTCAGAGAACTGCCTGTTCCTCAGGGCTTGAGATCACTGTGGAGATTTATGACTCGAGATGGTGATAAGCAAACGAAGACATTTTTACAGGAACACTAAGGTCTTCTGCTTATTTTACTGTTACTTTAAAACGTCTGATTTGAAATAAGCTTGATACTCTAACGGTATTGTCATTTCTGTATATTTTAAGGAATTTTACAAGAACCTTTGGAGACAAAGTTGATGTTTATATGAAACTAACTAGTTGAAATTTTTATCTATTCATCAGACATAAAGATTTAGAAATAGTTTAAAAGCAGATAGGATCATATCCACAAATCCTGCACTTTTCCTTTCATGCAGTTTTTCAGGGAGAGAAACACAGCAAACATAATTCCAAAAGATCCCTTATTACCTTCCAAGAATGACGCAGACAGTTGAGCTTTGCCAGACTGTTTTTGTATTGGTGATGGGGAAAAAACATATTCATAGTCTCAACAGTCTGAAAACTACCTGACTGATAAGAGTTTGTCTATTGCTGGCAGCAGATGATTTGAGATAGTTTAATGCTAATATGCATATCCATAAATACAGGTTAACAGCAACATGAAACATGCAGTGAAAGTCATTTACCAATATTTCTAAAAGAGCTTTTCTAGTCAGTAAACATACTTAGGAGATCCATCAATTAACTTCTTGTGAAGTTAAAGGCTACATGTTCGTAAGAATCGGTTCTTACGAACATGCAGCTTTCAACTTCACAAGAAGTTAATTTTAAGCCATTAAGCTGTAAGCCTACTTTAAGCCATTATTAACCTGAACCGCTGGTTCCAGCTAAAATACAAGTCCATTATCAATAATGCTTTATCCAGTGAAAAAGTAATCGCATCTGAATCAGGAGAGAAATATGCACAGGCCAGAAGAAACCGTTTAAGTTAATATGCCTTAATGATGGATTTGATTCAAACATGCAGCTTTTCACATCACAGTATTATTATGATGTTTTTATCAGCTGTTTGGACTCTTATTATGATGGCACCCATTCACTGCAGAGGATCCATTAGTGAACAAGTGATGTAATGCTACATTTCTCCAAATCTGTTTTGATCTTGGATGGCCTGAGGGTGGGTACGTTTTAATTTTTGGGTGTAATTTTATTTTTATTTTTTTGTATTTCTATAATATTCAAAGAGTAAAAGAAACCACTAGAATTAAGTTCACTATAGAACAATCAGAATCAAGACCAATGAGGAAACTATTTGCACAGATATTAATTGTTGTGTTTGTTAGAGATCACAGATGGCTAATGGCACCCATATTGTAATAAATACTGTTTGATGGGTTAAGGCTCTTCACACAAATGGCTCCCAGTGAAGAAAGTGCTCTTGTTGTTTATTCTCTTTCTCAGACCGCAGTCTGTTTTGCAACCCATTTGTTCTGGTAAGTGCTTTAAATGTTGCTGTAAAAAAAAAACAAAAAAAAACACATTTCGAAATAAAATATATGAAATAGAACAATAATATACAAATGTTCTTCCTTTTCATATGCACTGATGAATGCATAGGGACAACACAGCATTAAGACATTATAGGTAAAAGAGATTGTTTGAATTAAGACAAGCCAAGTGATATTTTACCACTGTTATGAAGGGAAGTGGTGTGTGGCCAAGTATGGTGACCCATACATGGAATTTGTCCTCTGCATTTAACCCATCCAAGCGCATGCACACAGTAGTGAACATACACCCGGAGCAGTGGACAGCCAATGCTGCGGTGCCCGGGGAGCAGTTTGGGGTTCGGTGCCTTGCTCAAGGGTCTCACCTCAGTCGTGGTATTGAGGGTGGAGAGAGTGCTGGTTATTTACTCCCCCCACCTACAATCCCCGCCAGACCTGAGACTCGAACACATGACCTTCAGGTTATAAGTCCAACTCTCTATCCATTAGGCCACGACTGCCCTCATATTATTATAATATTGATAAATCTCAATGCTATCTGTGAAAACATCCGTCAGCGAATATAGTTCCCACATTCATACAGTTTTTAAGTTGGATGATTTCATTAATTTCAACATGTCTAATATGATGCCGATCATCAAACAATTACCTGTATATTTCGCTGTATTATATTAAAAACCCATTGAAAACCCATATTAATGAATCAGTATTCTGGATATGAGGATGTATCCCTCTCAATGTCTAGAGTGGTTATGGACATTTACTAAAGTAGCCAAATACCTTTACAGGTATATCCATGGTTCTTTCATGGCCATTTTTATGGTAATACCATAGTTTTGACTTTATTTTCACAAAAAGACAATGAGGAAACTACATAAGCAATGCACAAAACTATGCAAACAAGCTATACTCATTAACAAAGCTTGTAACAGGAACTGCTCTCATACACAGTAAAACAGCAGGAGTGGCTCTGTTTCTTGTCTAACTGCAATGTGGATCTTTTTCCCAACATACCAGACACATTACGCTGACCAGGCATGATATAACTTCCATGCACAGCTTGTGTAAGAGCAATTGCTGCAAAAAAAAAAAGACAGACAGACAGACAGACTGGACAGATGCTCAGTACTGCATTACAGAATTAATTTACAAATCAGTTTGAAACTGCAGCTGCGGTCCTAAACGTCTTTTAACATCTTATTAATATTCCACATTCCATGACTTATAAATATTCTTGTGACAATACGATCTGTTTGCAGAAGTGCTAAATATGTTTTATTTCTTTAAATGATAATTTCCTTTCATTTTATTTTATTTTCAATGATATGATACAATACACATTATACCAGCTAATATATGCTTCTGGCACTATATTCCGTAATGTACTGTATGTGGACTCTAAACAATTAAAACTGTAATAACTATTATTGGACTGTTTATGCCAGATTGAAAACTTTTACCAAGACATTTCCTGTGAGGTACCAAAGAGTCAGTCATTTTCTCCTCTGGATTTAACAAAATAATAACTACTTAAGACAAAACATGTCAAGACATCCGCCAAAATACATGCTCACACTGTGTATTCATCACATCTGCAGTGAATGGGTGCCGTCAGACTGAGAATGAGTTCAAACAGCTGATAAAACCATCACACTAATCCACAAGTAATGCAAACGACTCCAATCCATCAATTACCTCTTGTGAAGTAAAAAAAGGAGTCCTCCTTCCATAATATTGCTTTTTCCAGTGAAAAAGTCGTCTTGAATCAGGAGAGAAATATGCACAGATCATGCACAGCAAGCAAACAGTTCCTACTGGAGGAAATGTTATCATGGATTATGGACTCATATTTTAGCCAGAAGCAAGAGTTTAAAGTTAAACTGTCTTGATGGATTTGTTTCTTAAAAACATGCATCTTTTCAATTTAGAAGATGTTAATTAATGGACTGGAGTGGTGTGGATTATTGTGATGTTTTTATCAGCTGTTCTGATGGCACCCATTCACTGCAGAGGATGCAACAAAATAATTACAAATATTAAAACCAAATTCAGTCATGTATGTGGACTCCAAACACATAAAACTTTGATAATAACTATTATCATCTGAAAATAAACTGCCGTTAATAGCTTGTACCAAGACACATCCTGTGAGGTCACAAAGAGTGAATTTAACAAAATAACAACTACTTATGACAACGCACGCCAAGACATCCACCAAAACACATGCTCAAACTGTGTATTCAGCCTCTATCTTTTCTCTACACAAGTGATGCTAAAATGTTTGTGGTTTCCTGTCTATATTTATGTGTATAAACAGTATTTTATTAGTCATCCTACCAAACAACACCATGTTCAAACTGCAGCACGGGGCCTAAAACGTGCAACACAATGACAAAATCAGCCGAAGGCTTTATTTGTACTTTGGGAAAAGGAATTTATGAGTGTTAATTACAGTGCAACACTGCACAGAAACTAAACGAATGGACGCTAGCCAATAGCAGTGCACATCTTTTTCTACATTGTGTCAAGGTTCTGTCAGCTCTGTTATATTTTTTGTCTGGATCAGTGATGATGGGATCCTGACACCTTTATTAGACTTGCTTTATGCCAGTGGTTCTTAATCCTGGTCCTCAGGACCTCCTGCTCTGCACATTTTGTATGTTTCTCTTCTCTGACACAGTTCAGTTCGTGGATCTCTCTCCTAATGAGCTGATGATCTGAATCTGGTGTGTTAAATAAGGGAGGCATGCAAAATGTGCAAAGTGAGGGTCCCCAGGACCAGGATTAAGAACCTCTGCTTTATGTTTTGGTATTGTTGGTCTGATCGTACACTGTTGGCGTCTTCAGTCTATACTTATTAATCTGTTCATTTGTCAGTATTGCCTGTCCTATTTTCTGTTTGAGCTCATGGTGGATGAAACTTTGTCACATGCACTTCTGTCTTGTGTGAGCATTTGTCACATGCACTTCTGTCTTGTGTGCTTGTTTGCCATGTGCTTTTTGCACATGGCTTTTTGTTTGTTTGTTTGTGTGCCATGTGCTCTTCTGTCAGTCTCTCTCTTTGGCCCCGCCCCCTGCAGTGTTCCCAGGGTTGTGGTTTTCCAGACAATTAATCTATTTTGAAAATGCAGTTGTTGGAAAAATTACAGAGAAAACGTCTGTAAATAATATGTATAAATTAGAGTAATTTTCATTTCACCAGGTTTTGAGTCAGCTTTGGGTTGGACAATTTCTGGGAACTGGCAATCCTGCCCCCTTGTTACCTCATTATTAGTTCATTTTTCCCACTTGCTCACCCTCCACTCCTCATTTCAGTTCATAATTATTCTCCCTGTATTCTCTGTCCCGTGCCAGTTCATTGTATTCATTCAAAAAATTGCTTTGCAAAATGATTCGCTTTTACGAAAAACTCAAAACACCATACACTGGTGACACCTGTTGGTCAAAAATGTGTAAATGCAACTAAAACTCAGATCTTTCATGCTTAAAAACACCTTTTTACAAACCAACTGCAAATGTTGTATTGAAATTGTAATTGTAAGATATAAAATGTAATTAACAAATCATCTAATACCATTAAATAGGAAGTAATATATATATATATACAGTCAGGTCCATAAATATTGGGACATCGACACAATTCTAACATTTTTGGCTCTATACACCACCACAATGGATTTCAAATGAAACGAACAAGATGTGCTTTAACTGCAGACTGTCAGCTTTAATTTGAGGGTATTTACATCCAAATCAGGTGAACGGTGTAGGAATTACAACAGTTTGCATATGTGCCTCCCACTTGTTAAGGGACCAAAAGTAATGGGACAGAATAATAATAATAATAATCATAAATCAAACTTTCACTTTTTAATACTTGGTTGCAAATCCTTTGCAGTCAATTACAGCCTGAAGTCTGGAACGCATAGACATCACCAGACGCTGGGTTTCATCCCTGATGATGCTCTGCCAGACCTCTACTGCAACCGTCTTCAGTTCCTGCTTGTTCTTGGGGCATTTTCCCTTCAGTTTTGTCTTCTGCAAGTGAAATGCATGCTCAATCGGATTCAGGTCAGGTGATTGACTTGGCCATTGCATAACGGACCACTTCTTTCCCTTCAAAAACTCTTTGGTTGCTTTTGCAGTATGCTTTGGGTCATTGTCCATCTGCACTGTGAAGCGCCGTCCAATGAGTTCTGAAGCATTTGGCTGAATAGGAGCAGATAATATTGCCCGAAACACTTCAGAATTCATCCTGCTGCTTTTGTCAGCAGTCACATCATCAATAAATACAAGAGAACCAGTTCCACTGGCAGCCATACATGCCCACGCCATGACACTACCACCACCATGCTTCACTGATGAGGTGGTATGCTTAGGATCATGAGCAGTTCCTTTCCTTCTCCATACTCTTCTCTTCCCATCACTCTGGTACAAGTTGATCTTGGTCTCATCTGTCCATGTTGTTCCAGAACTGTGAAGGCTTTTTTAGATGTCGTTTGGCAAACTCTAATCTGGCCTTCCTGTTTTGAGGCTCACCAATGGTTTACATCTTGTGGTGAACCCTCTGTATTCACTCTGGTGAAGTCTTCTCTTGATTGTTGACTTTGACACACATACACCTACCTCCTGGAGAGTGTTCTTGATCTGGCCAACTGTTGTGAAGGGTGTTTTCTTCACCAGGGAAAGAATTCTTCGGTCATCCACCACAGTTGTTTTCCGTGGTCTTCCGGGTCTTTTGGTGTTGCTGAGCTCACCGGTGCGTTCCTTCTTTTTAAGAATGTTCCAAACAGTTGTTTTGGCCATGCCTAATGTTTTTGCTACCTCTCAGATGGGTTTGTTTTGTTTTTTCAGCCTAATGATGGCTTGCTTCACTGATAGTGCCAGCTCTTTGGATCTCATCTTGACAGTTGACAGCAACAGATTCCAAATGCAAATAGCACACTTGAAATGAACTCTGGACCTTTTATCTGCTCATTGTAATTGGGATAATGAGGGAATAACACACACCTGGCCATGGAACAGCTGAGAAGCCAATTGTCCCATTACTTTTGGTCCCTTAACAAGTGGGAGGCACATATGCAAACTGTTGTAATTCCTACACCGTTCACCTGATTTGGATGTAAATACCCTCAAATTAAAGCTGACAGTCTGCAGTTAAAGCACATCTTGTTCATTTCATTTGAAATCCATTGTGGTGGTGTATAGAGCCAAAAATGTTAGAATTGTGTCGATGTCCCAATATTTATGGACCTGACTGTATATATATATATTACTTCCTATTTAATGGTATTAGATGATTTGTTAATTACATTTTATATCTTACAATTACAATTTCAATACAACATTTGCAGTTGGTTTGTAAAAAGGTGTTTTTAAGCATGAAAGATCTGAGTTTTAGTTGCATTTACACATTTTTGACCAACAGGTGTCACCAGTGTATGGTGTTTTGAGTTTTTCGTAAAAGCGAATCATTTTGCAAAGCAATTTTTTGAATGAATACAATGAACTGGCACGGGACAGAGAATACAGGGAGAATAATTATGAACTGAAATGAGGAGTGGAGGGTGAGCAAGTGGGAAAAATGAACTAATAATGAGGTAACAAGGGGGCAGGATTGCCAGTTCCCAGAAATTGTCCAACCCAAAGCTGACTCAAAACCTGGTGAAATGAAAATTACTCTAATTTATACATATTATTTACAGACATTTTCTCTGTAATTTTTCTAACAACTGCATTTTCAAAATAGATTAATTGTCTGGAAAACCACAACCCTGGCAACACTGCAAGGGTCAGGGCCAAAGCAAGAGACTGACAGAAGAGCACATGGCACACAAACAAACAAACAAACAAAAAGCCATGTGCAAAAAGCACATGGCAAACAAACACACAAGACAGAAGTGCATGTGACAAATGCTCACACAAGACAGAAGTGCATGTGACAAAGTTTCATCCACCATGAGCTCAAACAGAAAATACAACACGCAATACTGACAAATGAACAGATTAATAAGTATAGACTGAAGACGCCAACAGTGTACGATCAGACCAACAATACCAAAACATAAAGCAGAGGTTCTTAATCTTGGTCCTGGGGACCCCCACTTTGCACATTTTGCATGCCTCCCTTAACACACCAGATTCAGATCATCAGCTCATTAGGAGAGAGATCCACGAACTGAACTGTGTCAGAGAAGAGAAACATACAAAATGTGCAGAGCAGGAGGTCCTGAGGGCCAGGATTAAGAACCACTGGCATAAAGCAAGTCTAATAAAGGTGTCAGGATCCCATCATCACTGATCCAGACAAAAAATATAACAGAGCTGACAGAACCTTGACACAATGTAGAAAAAGATGTGCACTGCTATTGGCTAGCATCCATTCATTTAGTTAATAAAATGTTAGAATTGTGTCGATGTCCCAATATTTATGGACCTGACTGTATATATATATATATATTCATTTTATTATTATTTTTTAATTTGTAGGGCTTGTTAGATTTGTTTTATGGAAAGTGTGTTAATCAGGAAAATAACAGACCTATTCTTCATTTTAATTATACAAAAGTCTCATTAAAAATGTCTAAAAATGTATAAAATTGATTCGAGATCAGGGGAAAACCACATACACACTGGTTCATGAGTTTACGGAGATTGCATGCTAGCGACAAACTATTGAAAGTGTGAAACAGTTATGACGTGTATTTCATTTCAAGATTACGGAAAAGAATTTCATTACATGTTCACTTATTAATGTTATTTAAAAATATATATATTTTATAACCTTTAATTCAATAATATCTTTTTTTTTAAATAATTGTTTCCTTTATTCAGTGTAATGGTGTGACTAATTTGACGTGAATAAAAAACAACCTTCTGTAAAATGCTTTCAGCCACCTCTGTCTCCATCTAGAATACGATCCTCAGAAATCTATTATTATCAATGGTGTCTGTTTCAATTACCAAGAACATCTTTTATTTCCAATATACTATGGCTTTTTATACTGTAGCTTAGTTGTTTTTTTTTATAAGATTTGTGAATTATACCAATGCATAGACCTCCTGATTTAGTGACAGCAAGCATATAACATAGATATTGTGGTTGCTGTTATTATTGTTAATGTTTAACAATACATAAACCATATTTAACAGCAAGCATATCAAAATGAATGAATGAATATGAATTATTATTATTAATAATACTGTTGTGTGTGTGTGTGTGTGTGTGTGTATCAAAATGGCAATACTATAATAATATAAAAAGTCATAAATGCAACACTCATGACGTTTTGACCATTGGACTGCTTCTGTCTGGATGTCATAAAAAATGCCACTAAATCATAATAAAAAAGACAATCGTCAGTGCTAATTAATATTGCCCAGACCAAGAAATGAAACACTGAAAACTGCTGAAAACCTCAAGAACATTGTGCAATTCTGAGTGTGCTACACAAACCACCTGTAGAAACACACTCTTTTTCTCTATATATGCACCAGATACTTTCTTATAAACACTCCATGTTACAAGGACTTAATAAGATAACACAAATGTTTACTTGTGAATGCATCATAAATCATATTGCACTACGTCCTCTATTGCACAATATCATGTACAGTTATGTAAAGTACTTGTATAGTCTGTCTTTGGTTATGTGTATGTATAGTCAACTGTTTATAGTATATGTATAGTTACATTACCGATTCAGTAAGTTAGCTATGTAGGTCTAAAAAATTGTTCTTAGGTCTAGTGTTGTATGTTTATATTTATGCTTATTTATGTAGCACCGTGGTCCTGCGAGACATGACATTCCGTTCCACTGTATGTCCCCACATGTAGCGGAATGACAATAAAGCTCGACTTGACTTGACTTGACTTGAAGGGAAACGCACATTACTGCTGATAAGTGATTACTGCATATTGTCTATGCTGATGATGTTAAATATCTCAGATATCATTACTGATGACGTGAGCTGATGGCTTGCGGTTATAGTGCACCGTTTCAACGTTTCACAAACAACAAAACTACTGAAATATCTAAGCATCAGCTAAAGTAACTGAGCCAATTGCACAGTAAAAGTTAATCAATGGATATTTTAATATTTACTGTCACCATACCCTGATTACAATAGGATTCACTTTATAACAGCTCAGTGTGTTAGACCAGATTTATGATAACTTGGATGCTAAATAAATGTCTTTGGTTTATATATTAACACAATTATCAGTTGAGGTGGTTTCTCTGTATCTCAGTCAGATCAGAGTTGCTTTATAAGTCACTGTAAGGCTGTACTAGGTTCATACTGTCAGGTTCAA
>JAFVLL020026794.1:0-14461 GCA_021397915.2 Tor tambroides
TTACAGGGATCCATCTAACCCTTAGCCATGTTCATACTCTATACGTCACCCCGTGATGGCATGAGAGCTCCACTTAAAACTGAATTTCATCAGTGCGTTTGAAGTGGTGACGTGTGCTTCATGTCACACAGCACAAGCCAGAGTGCCAATGTCTGTTTAACATTGTGAAAGCGAGAATTCCTTGTTTTCATTTCTTTGTCTTGTCCCCAACAGATTATAAAAGATGTGCACGATTGCTAACAAGGCTAGCTATGAGTCCCCTTTGCACACAATCATAGAAACCGCATGTAAGTACAAAGCTGTTTAACACATGTAAATATGAGTGTGTAAACTATTATTTGTATATTTATTATGTGTTTGTGTGTATTTATTATCGTCTAAAACAAGAAAACTGCAAGATTTGTAACATGATAGCCAAGCCTGCTCCCGCTTACTGTTAGGAAAGTTTTGCATGTTTCTTTAACTGAAACCTTAGAAGAAACATTGAGTAAGATATAATGTCAGTTTAATCATGGCCATCTGGTACAGTCTGAGGCATGCAGTTATAATGCACGGTTCACACAGGCAGAATAGACCTTCCAGAGAGTCACATTTAAATTCCACTTCTAAATTTGCATTGTAACACGCGTGCCGTGCAACTAGGAACTAATCACTTTGAAGTAATTATACACAAAGTGATGTAACAAAGTCTCTCAAAAGTCCGTGTTCTTGAATTTAAATGTATTATGCCTTAAAGAAACTGATTTTGACTTCAGATTTATGTATGCAGTGCACAAGCTTGGATCTAGCAGCCTTTTCCTGTCCTGTGTTGTTTTTCCTTTTTGCCAAGTTGCAGTTGCCTAATGCATTTTTTTTTTCTGATAGATCAGATAATTGTATATTAGATTGTGTAACAAAGTGATTAAATAACAATCTTGGCAAGTCAATAAGAGAATCAAACGCTATTCATTTAATTCCTAGAAACATATTCAAAATAGTTCACCACCAAACTGTGACGCTGGCATCAGTCTGTGCTGTGACATCATCAGCTGGAATGAGACATTCAAAGAACCTGTTAGTGAAAGGTGAAAGAATCCATTACCAATCTGAATGTCAAATGAATTATGGTGGTTTTATTAGGTTATGATTACTCTTGCTCAGACTGGTTTTCCTCTGAATCAATTAGAAATGGTTAAATTGCCTTTTGTGATGTGAATAAGTGATTTCCATTGAAGTGGAGAGAAATTGATTCAAGTCTGAAGTTCATTGTTTCTGGGTATGACAGGTTGAGCTGGTTGAGGAACTTAATTTCTTCCTCATACTTTTTTCTAACTGTAACCGAATCCTAAAAGTATTGATTTAAAATATAAAGGAAATTTTAATATGATTAAATATTCACATAATTCTGTTCAATTCTGTATGTGTCGCAGGTCCTGAGGATATAAACGAAGAAACTCCAGAGATGTTGGAGTGAATTATTTTTTCCAAGGAAGTGCCTTCAAATCACTGCAATTAACTGTCATTGTTTTCATTTATGTCATTTCCAAGTATAATTGTTCTATAATAATAATACAATATATTTTTTGCTTTTTATCATAATTTATGTTTGTTTTAAAATGCTCTTAAAATATAGTTTTGTTTAATAGCTTTGCTTTTTATATTATGAGTTTTAAAGAAAGTATTATTTATCTTTGCAGCCAATTATTTATTTAAATGACATGTAAATATTCTGTCCTGATTACATTTGAATATGTATCTCATTAAGCCACCATTACTCTTAAATATATTTCTGTTCCAAATATATTATTTCAAATCGAAATATTTTATTTCATTCCTTACACTTAAAAAAAAAAAAGATTGTGTAGGCTATATGAAAGTTTCTTACCATGCTGTCATTTCCATGATATCTACCATTGGCACTTATTGAAATTCAAATGATGAATTATTTCGAATTATAAAAACACATTGTTTGATAACAATGGTAATATTGCACTGATGCTTTGAAAGAATAAAAACATTCAAGCACAATATTTGATTTCCTGTTGTTTTTCCTTTTTATGAATTCAAATTTTATTAAAATAGTCTGTTCATTCTAAAACTGTTTGATCTGATGATATATTTCTCTAAAGCATTCCTGTGGCTGATAATAAATGACTAGAGCATGAAAACATCATATTTTGGGTTTCTTTTAGCTTATTTTGTTGGATGATTGATTGGAATATGGGTTGTCAGCTATTATGAAATCTGCTCCATTCCAGTAATTGAGCAGATTTCATAACAGCTGACAACCCATTTCTTGTGTATCAGGGGAACATAAGATCATAAATCTCTCACAATATCACATTCATATATCCCAACGGTGGGCACCAAGTCTCCGTCACCCTTAAATATCTTGTTTGACTTAATTGCTTACATGCTTGTATAATACTTCTTTATATGTGCTGTCATGCAGTTTGATTTGCACCTTTATATTTACTTTATATATGTATTTATTTTTAGAGTAGATAACAATTTGGACTCATAGTTCTGTAATTGTTTATCGGGATTTCAAAAGTTGCTTATCTTGGATTAAAGTATGTTATCTGTTTGTTTTCAGCAGCTTTGCGGATACAACATCGCTACAGTGTGTCTTTTTTAGCACTGGAGTAAGACTCCGTATGAGAAATTCTTAAAAGAAAAGCACACAAACAAGAGTGGACCCTTTCAAATGAGCAAATAAACAGAGAGTATTCACTCTTGGAGATCCTGTTCTCGTATTAGAAATGACAAACATTTTGTCTTCCCCTTCTGTTGGTTTTACTAAAACGATGCAAATTAGATACTTTTGAGATCCACTAAAACTGTGGCTTTATCTATAGCTCCATCGTAATCAAATATTTCCCTGATCTGATCTGGATGGTTATTAACACAAACATGAAATGTGGCCCGGAGCTGTGTTTAATTGTTGTTTAGAGTGACATAAACATATTAAAGCGACCACTTGAAAGCTGCGCCAGAACTCACAGTGCTACAGGTTCTCACGCCAGAATGTCTCTGAAAACTTATTAAAATAATTAGTATGGCAAATGCATAACAGGACCTTGCTTATGAGACATATTTGACTTTCATACTGTCTAAAAGGGTCATATCATGCATTTTTTACAGTTATTTCTGTTCCCTCAGGTTAATTTATAACGCTACTTTTTTTTCTTTCATTTTTCGAGTTTTTAATGAAAGTTTTCCACTCTTTCTCTAACCCTAGAATGACGTAAACTGATACGTTTTTATATTATTTTTCTGGCTGCTGTGCCTTTAAGACTCCTATGTAAACACTACTTTGCATGTGCAGTGAGTGAAAGCAGACGTCATTGACGTGTAATGTGACTTTTCAAATGTATTCATCTATATGACGTCAGAAAGTTTTTTTGCAGATTAGTAGGCTATCAATAAATCGTACTTATTCATTTTGAAAGGAAGCTTTTAAATAGCAATCAAAAGATCTAGATCAAAAGATTATTCTTGATATGACCCCTTTTAAGTGTTCTTAATAAACCAAAACCCTCTCTACAGATTTTGATGAATGTGAACTCATGAACCTACGTCGCTGAAGCCACCAGCTTTCTGTCAAAAAAATGGGATTTTCGCTCCAGCGCCCCTCAGTGAATCTGGGAAAGTAATACCGGGAAATCATTTTCCTTCACCATTCATCATTGTTATCTCATGTGACATGGTTTGAGTGGTTTTTAGAGGCTTCTATGAAATAGCAGTTGGCTTTACTGCTCTAGAGGGAATTTAAATCCTCAGACATAGTGACTTTAAATATCTGGCAACAAACAATTCAGCCACTATTTAAAAAACATCTTTAAATGCATCCCTCGCTAATTGACGGCTTGCGTTGTAATTAAGACTCTCTGTCTGAAAGCATCAATACATCACTTCAGACTGAGATTATTGCGGAGTCAAAATGGCAGGTATCCTGGGCTTTCACAAACAGTCTAATTTGATTCCGACGCTATAAATAAGGTGGATCCACCGGGGCCGTTACAGAGCCTTCTTCTCATCAGGTGGGCATAAACAATCTATCGTGAGCGAAACGGGATATCACTTACCACAAAGACAAACAGCGGAGATTAAAGGACGAGACAGAAGACGCACATGGGAGGATATGAGGGAGGGTTCTAACACAATTACACCCAAACACACAATCCTCCAGTTACCGGCAAGCTGTCCGGAGATAAGTCTAACAAAGGCATTCAGAGTTCTTCATCACTGAACCGAAGAGCCCCGGCTCCATTCATGAAGTGATGAATTGGAGAGACTTTTTGTCCAATAGTTTCCCTGTTCATGATTCTTGACCGCATCCTCAGTGACTCACCAGAGAGTGATGTGGACGTGTCTATTAAAGCAAGACCCAAACCTATTGACTTCGTTTGTGTGTAAATCCATACTTCATGTGTGATTCACACACTAAAATAATTATAATGTAGGCTATTTAAAACGTGACTGATTCAAAGTTAGGGGCTGAACATTCTGCATTTACATGCAAACATGAAAGTGAGGCACTTTCCACAAAAACGATGTAGGCTACGGCCTAAAATAGGACTTTTTAAAAATAAAGTACTTATATCTTTTCCTGCAAATCAGTGAAAAATTATGCTTAACCTTCAGAAAATGTCAAACTAAATATGTGAGTATTTACTAATAGGCGCACTTTGGGTTTTCAGGCTACAGAATATATAAAAAATTTATACAAAGTTAGCTGGGGCTAGCTAATTTGAGATAAAATGTTGAGGTGATATATTTCCAATAAGTAAAAAAAAAAAGTATCAATAATGGTTAATCTTGGTGAATGCAATCATCAGTTTTTTGTAAACAAATTTTAAAAAAATTTCAAAAGTAACAGTAAAGAATTGAATTGTTATAATAGATAGATAGATAGATAGATAGATATGAAACAAATGCTGTTCTTTTGAACTTCCAATTGATAAAAGGATCCTGAAAAAGTCTCACAGTTTCCAAAAAATAAATAAATAAATAAATTTCAGAAAGATCATGTGACTGTAAAATTTTACAACCTGAATTCCAGGAATGTTGGGATGTTTTTTAAAATTTGAATAAAATGAAAACTAAAAGAATTTCAAATCACATGAGCCAATATTTTATTCACAATAGAACATAGATAACATAACAAATGTTTAAACTGAGAAATTTTACAATTTTATGCACAGAATGAGCTCATTTCAAATTTGATGCCTGCTACAGGTCTCAAAATACAGTGGGGAAAAAATTATTCAATCCCCTGCTGATTTTGTACGTTTGCCCACTGTCAAAGAAATGATCAGTCTATAATTTCAATGGTAGGTTTATTTGAACAGTGAGAGACAGAATAACAAAAAAATCCAGAAAAACGCATTTCAAAAAAGTTATAAATTGATTTGCATTTTAATGAGTCAAATAAGTATTTGATCCCCTATCAATCAGCAAATTCCTGGTTCCAGGTGTGCTAGCCACAGGTAGAGCTGTGATGGAGCACAAAAGGGAGTGCTCCTAATCTCAACTTGATATATCACATTTTGCTCCACAGAAAGCAATCAATCAATCAGATTCCAAACTCTCCACCATGGCCAAGACCAAAGAGCTGCTCAAAGATGTCAGGGACAAGATTGTAGACCTACACAAGGCTGGAATGGGCTACAAGACCATCGCCAAGCAGCTTGGTGAGAAGGTGACAACAGTTGGTGCGATTATTCGAAAATGGAAGAAACAAAAAATGACTGTCAGTCTCCCTCGGACTGGGGCTCCATGCAAGATCTCACCTCGTGGAGTTTCAATGATCAAAAGAACGGTGAGGAATCAGCCCAGAACTACACGGGAGGATCTTGTCAATGATCTCAAGGCAGCTGGGACCATAGTCACCAAAAAAAACAATTGGTAACACACTACGCCGTGAAGAATTGAAATCCTGCAGCGCCCGCAAGCTCCCCCTGCTCAAGAAAGCACATGTACAGGCCCGTCTGAAGTTTGCCAGTGATTCAGAGGAGAACTGGGTGGAAGTGTTGTGGTCAGATGAGACCAAAATCCAGCTCTTTGGCATCAACACAACTCGCCGTGTTTAGAGGAGGAGGAATGCTGACCCCAAGAACACCATCCCCACCGTCAAACATGGAGGTGGAAACTGTGGGGGTGTTTTTCTGCTAAGGGGACAAGGCAACTGCACCGCATCAAAGGGACGATGGACGGGGCCATGTACCGTCAGGACCAGGGCACTGAAAGTGGGTCGTGGATGGGTATTCCAGCATGATACTGATCCAAAACACACGGCCGAGGCAACAAAGGAGTGGCTCAAAAAGAAGCACATTAAGGTCCTGGAGTGGCCTAGCCAGTCTCCAGACCTTAATCCCATAGAAAATCTGTGGAGGGAGCTGAAGGTTCGAGTTGCCAAAAGTCAGCCTCGAAACCTTAATGACTTGGAGAGGATCTGCAAAGAGGAGTGGGACAAAATCCCTCCTGAGATGTGTGCAAACCTGGTGGCCAACTACAAGAAACGTCTGACCTCTGTGATTGCCAACAAGGGTTTTGCAACCAAGTACTAAGTCATGTTTTGCGAAGGGGTCAAATATTTATTTGACTCATTAAAATGCAAATCAATTTAGAACTTTTTTGAAATGCTGTTGTTGTTATTCTGTCTCTCACTATTCAAATAAACCTACCATTAAAATTATAGACTGATCATTTCTTTGTCAGTGGGCAAACACACAAAATCACCAGGGGATCAAATAATTTTTTCCCCACTGTAGTTGGGATGGGGGTATGTTTTCCATGGTGTAGCATCTCCTCTTATTGTCAAAACAGTTTGAAGATATCTGGGCATCGAGGTTATGAGTTTCTGGAGTTTTGGTGTTGGAATTTGGTCCCATTCTTGCCTGATATAGGTTTCCAGCTGCTGAAGAGTTTGTGGTCATCTTTGATGTATTTTTCGTTTAATGATGCGCCAAATGTTCTCTACAGGTGAAAGATCTGGACTGCAGGCAGGCCAATTCAGCACCCGGACTCTTCTACTATGAAGCCATGCTGTTATAATAGCTGCAGTATGTGGTTTTGCATTGTCCTGCTGAAATACACAAGGTCTTCCCTGAAAAAGACGTCGTCTGGAGGGGAGCATATGTTGCTCTAAAACCTTTGTGCCTTCCAAAACATGCAAGCTGCCCATACAGTATGCACTTATGCACCCCCATACCATCAGAGATGCTGGCTTTTGAACTGAATGCTGATAACACGCTGGAAGGTCTCCCTTCTCTTTAGCCTGGAGGACACGTGATTTCCAACATGAATGTCAAATTTGGACTCGTCTGACCATAGAACACTTTTGCACTTTGAAACAGTCCATTTTAAATGAGCCTTGGCCCACAGGACACGACGGCACCTCTGGACATGTTCACATATGGCTTCTGCCTGCATGATAGAGGCTTTGATTTGGCATCTGCAGATGGCACGGCGGATTGTGTTTACCGACAGTGGTTTCTGGAAGTATTCCTGGGCCCATTTAGTAATGTCAATGACAGAATCATGCTCAAATACTTATTTGACTCATTAAAATGCAAATCAATTTATAACTTTTTTGAAATGCGTTTTTCTGGATTTTTTTGTTATTCTGTCTCTCACTGTTCAAATAAACCTACCATTGAAATTATAGACTGATCATTTCTTTGACAGTGGGCAAACGTACAAAATCAGCAGGGGATTGAATAATTTTTTCCCCACTGTATTTTGAGACCTGTAGCAGGCATCAAATTTGAAATGAGCCCATTTAGTGGATAAAAGTGTAAAATTTCTCAGTTTAAACATTTGTTATGTTATCTATGTTCTATTGTGAATAAAATATTGACTCGTGATTTGAAAGTCTTTTAGTTTTCATTTTATTAAAATTTTAAAAATGTCCCAACATTTCCGGAATTCAGGTTGTACAATATAGGCTGTTGTTTTTACTGTATATATTTGATCAAATAAATGCAGCCTTAGTGAGTGTAGAGATTAAAAAAAAATCTTACCAACCAACCAACCAACCAACCTCTCTATCTATATATCTATCTGTCTGTCTATCTATCTATCTATCTGTCTGTCTGTCTGTCTGTCTATCTCAGATAATACATGCATACATACATACAAAAAGAAAAAAACTGAACTGAACTTTTGTTGTCTAACAACTGCTGCACTCAAAATAATGATAATAAAAACCAGTCTGACAAAAAATGATTCTTCAGGAAAAGGATGAGGAAAGGAAAGGATGCTTGTACTGAAACGAAACATGACGTACTCCATAATTTTGCCTCTGAGGCAACACTCTGCAAAGTAAACATTTTAATCCCATTAGAAGATCCTGAGGGGCCATGTCCTGTTATTTATAGCTGATTCCATATTCTTTTTAAACCCACACATCTCCTTCTGAAAGACCCTTGATCTATTTTGTGCGGTCTAACGATTTATGGTTCATACATCAGTGAGAGGGGGCAGGGCCAAGCTTTGTGTTTGCCAGTTTATGACTAACACCAATTTAGGAGAAATACAAAACATGAATATGAATTAGCTGACACTCAAATCAATACCACCCAGACAAATACTTTGACATGTGAAGTGGAAGATCTTACAGACAGGCTGTCTTTTAATTAATTCAGCACTTAACTTGGTTGCCATTCAGTGGCATTAGCATTTAAATTCTTTTTGATGTTCAATAGGGGCCTCAGGTTTTACTGCTCCCAAAGTGCATGCACATGACTACAGAAAAAAAATGCTTTTCTCCTCAGGACATGTGTTATTTGTCAGGTTTCCAAATCTTCCTTTCCTCCTTCCTGACACGTCACACGGGAATCTTTCACCACCTCCACTCATTTTGCGCTTGTTGGTTTGTGATACTCAGGCATGAATGAAAAGAGACAGGTGATGTCAGTATTCTTCATCCATGAAGACATAATGGCAACAAGGCAAGTTTGGGAGCAAACTCTTAACACTAAATATATCCACCTTATTTCGCAACACAGAAGTAAGCTATTTTCTATGAATGTGTGCGACTTCCGATTCATTAGCTGCTACAGTGCAATAAACGGTAAAAACTATTTGCTCTACAAACCAACGTGTTTATGATTACAATGATACATAATATAATAAAAAAATTACTTTGCACATCCATATCAAAAACAAGCACCATAACGGACTGTATTTGTTCAGCTAAAATAACTGGAAACTGACGACACCGGAAGTCTTGCGCACATTCAGCTTACAAATGGCCGCACCTTGCTTTTGAATTAAAAATAAGGTTGATGTATGCCTTCTAAAAAGTAAATTCAAATAATAAAATGTACATAGAGAAAAAAACGCTCTTAAATGACTACAACTGATAAAAGAAGAACACATAATATCAAGTCTACCATTGACAGGAAGCAACGTCAGAACAGCACAAGGGCTAACTAGATTCCTTACCGCTTCTAAATGATGTCAGTTGAGTAATATATCCCCATGGTGGGTTAACGACCGATACTTTCTGTATTTATGACATCACCATGTGTTGGTGGAAATTGTTCCATTATCAGGGCCCTAAAAATAAAACACCAGATGGCCCTTATAAAATGATTGGGAGCCTCAGATAGGCGACTCACATATGATAACATCGGGACCATTGTCTGAGATGTCAGTCTGTAAGGATTATGAACGTTGCTGTGTTGCAGTTGAGCACAAAAATAAAAAGTAGAAAGTGAACATGAACTGTCATTGTCACACAAATCACTTCTGATTCTAATTATTTTCAAACAAAATGCTTTTACTTTCCATACGAACATTTGTTGTGATTGAAATTGGATTCATGACACAACAGAGGCACCTTGAAGACAGTTTGAGTACTGTGATACACACACACACACACGTTTGTGGTTTACAGGGACTCTCCATAGGCGTAATGGTTTTTATACTGTACAAACTGTATGGGCTATTGCCCTACCCCTTACAGGAAACTTTGTGCATTTTTAGATTTTCAAAAAAACACCATTTAGTATGTTTTTTAAGCCTTTTGAATTACGGGGACATAGGCAGTGTCCTCATAAACCACCTTCAAATTGTAATACCTCTGTCATACCCATGTCATTAAACAAATTTTGTCCCCGTAAACCACAAAAACCAGTACACACACACACACACACACACACACACACACACACACACACACACACACACACACGTGTGTTCCTGTGAATTGTGGGGACTTTCCATTCTGTTGCTTTTATACTGACCAAACTATATTTTCTATCCTCTAACATTTTCTACATTTGGTCCCCACAATGTAGTATAAACAAGTACACACACACACACAATTCAGTGTCACTGATTTACATTTAGCTGTTAGTTAGTAAGGACACTAAATCGGACCTTCAGACATGGCCGTTTATGAGTTTTATTTGTAAGTGAAAATATATTTGCACTTTCAGCTGTGGGATGGAATCTAGTTGAAAGTTCCATAGCACAGCAATATGTTTGCGTGGAGTGATGCAATTTAGCTGTGTGGAAGGAAAAAGTCAGATCAAAGTGAATGAGATAGTGATCAGAGTCAGATGTTGTAAAAGTATGATATACTTTTGCCAGGAAATGCTTCCTTTAAGATCTGGGATGTTTGTGTTGCAATAAACACTTGATTGGTGGAAAAACAACGCAATATTTGTGTTTACATTGGTGTTATCAGTCCAAGAGTTCCACTATGCTGTAAGCCTATCTCAAATTCCAGGCATATGTGCAATATAGCATCAAAACTCACATAATCAGCTCTTAGTTCAGGCTCTAACCTCAGCTGCAGTTGCTGACTATTATCCAACTATGAGACCCTGAGTGACCACTGGTGTGTAAGGTTCAACCAGAACTACTTCCCAAAATGCAGAGCTATTCAGCCCTATTTTGGTGGCAGAGGTGGACGTTATGTGCTCAGTTATGTGTGCCATATGAACACATTTCGTGAGTCATCAACTGCTTCAATCTGTTTTTGCAGGTTTGCAGTTAAACCTTCTGTGTTGTATCACGAAGACTGTTTTTGTATTGACTTAAAATATGATTAATGATCAAGCAAACATATTGTAAAGGGGTTATAGTGTTGATCAACTAATGCAATTAATGTTGTACACTTTGTTCTTTTACATGTACACAAATGAGTATTGCTTAGTTCAATTTGTTGCTATAGGACTGTGATTATTTCATAGAATGGTAACATTTTAAGTCAACTGCTTTTCTATATAAAGCATGTTTACAATACTATGTCACTATTAATAACAAATTATACTTCTAAATTACAATGACTAATTATAGTCATATGATGATAACATTACTAGGACAGAAATACTACACCAGAAATAATAAATGATCAAACATTGAGAGTAAACTGTCCTCTAATGCCATAAACAGAATGAAGAGAGCTCTTAAGAGACATTGGCATAACTCACTGATACAGTTCAAAGATTTAATATTTGAAATGCATTTCTTGTGACATTTTAGTAAGCCAAAGAGTCTTCACCATGCAAGGGTTCCTCCTTTTGGGACAGACTGCAACAAAAGCATTCTTTGCACAAAATGACAATGTATATCTTAGTTAGAAATCTTTTTCTTGCACACAGTAAAAGGGATAGTTCACCAAAAATTGAAAATTCACTCATTTCTTCAGTGGAACATACAAGACGATTTTTTAGAAATGTCTGTTTTGTTTTTTTTGTCCATAATTTAATGGTCATGCAAACTGGTTACGAACATTCTTCAAAATATCTTCTTTTGTGTTCCTCAGAAGAAAAAGCCATATAGTAGATAGGTTTGGAACGGTATATGAGGGTGAGTAAACAATGACAGAATTGTAATTTTCGCGTGAACTAGCCTATCTCTTTAATTACTAGAGAGTGAACAATACCAATTATTTACAAATCACAAGTTATTCTCTCCGATAATTTAATCATGATTTGAATAAGGCAAAAAAAGTCTGTCAAAGCACAACAGTTCCTAATGCCATACTGTCAATGTGACACTATGAGAGACATAAATATAAAGTATAACACAAGCAAGAGGGGCAGCAGACTGATGAAAATACTATAAATATTGAGAATGGCAGCAATCATAAAAGACAAAATAAATACTAAACGCATGCAATTTTAAATATAAAACCTAATTGAAATTTGTTTAAGACCAGATAAAATCATACGGAGGTCAAATAAAAATCTCCTTTACGTGCATTATCAAAGAATGGGATCTGTGTTATTCCAGCTGACCACTGCATTTCTCCATCTGTAAGACATATTTGAAGCATTAATATCACCACATGTTTGTATTTCACAATATCAAAATTACATGTTATTGAAAACATTCTGATAAGCAAAAGAGATACGCTTCTGAGCACTGATGAAATAAAAGACTTACTTCGTCCTGATGCAGAGGTCCAGTGGAGGAATGAGATCACTGTCTGCACTGTCAGTCTGAGCAGCACCAGCAGCAGAATGTGGATCTGTTCAGAAATACAAAACACACAAGGCCTTTTAATACTACTTTACAATAAACCCTAATTACAAAGCAAGCGTGCAAAGGTTGTGTTTATTCAATTTTTCTCAAATCCTACGGATAATACAACAATCGTTTGTTTTGTGTGTGTGAGACTCACAGACTGTTAATCTAATTGGTTCCTGCTGGTTGGCCAGCCCATCATAATAGTACAAGTCAAATTCTTCCTCTTTGCAGCGATCAGTTGCCAGGTCTTCAGAGGGGCAAAAGAGCACACTGAAATGACTCTCACTGCACACTACCCAAATTGGAAACTTGGGAGTTTTCAGGTGCAAGCCAACCTTTAAAAAGAGAGGAATCTGGATATAAGAAATTTGGCTATAATACCTAAATATATGTTAGAGTGTTTGAAGCCTTATTACCTTACATATATTATAGTGCTCAAATAAAGACAACAGCCCAATATTGCAACGTGCTTTAATTCCCTTCAGAAGTGTAAAATTTCCATTTCCGGAATCAAGCTTCATTTCATCATCAAAGACATTTGAAACTGCCCGTCCACAAAGCAAAAGATTTACCAATTCCTTAAGAAAAATGAAAGGGAAAATATAAGAATTAATGACTTGATCATATCAGAACACTGTACATGCTGGAGCTGTACAAAAATCAAACAACACCGTGTCCAATGGGAGAAAAATCAAATAGGCTTTCATATGTGTATCAGGATAAGGACTGTAAAGTGTTAGTATGGCAAACCTGTGTGCAGTAGCCGTGAGCTCCAATGAGGGTGGAAGTTGGCACATCCATATCACTTTGTATACTAAATCACAAAAAAACAAATCAATTAGCGCTGTGAACAGGGATGGGCACAAATACATCAAAATGTATTTAAAATAAAAATGCAAAACACTGTGTGGAAAAATGTATTTAAATACACATACAAAATACTGTGTGGGAAAATGTATTTAAATACAAATACAGTATTTTGTATTTTGAAAATACACAAAATACATTTGAAATTAGCCATCCAGTGAAGTAACAGTATTAAAGCCTGTTTACACCATGAACGATAATTATAAAGATAACTATATTAGTGTATTCTAAGTATACAATGCAGTTGTGTCATCTGTCACTTTAAATGCTCAAGCTCTTTAAAGCAGAAATGATTCTGATTGGCTGTCAGTGTTTTTATCATTCATCATTTTTTGTGCTGTTATGGTTATAGTTGTGGTGTGCTATCTGCTATTCACTTAGATTTAGGATGTACTCACACTAGAGGATCTGATCCATGCTTGAGCGCGATTGACTCCCAAAGTCCAGTTCATTTCACAAGTGTGACTGCTCTGTACCGTGTCCAGTGCGTTTCGTTTAACCATACCCTGGCCCGCTTTAAGAGGTGGCTCAGATGTGGTACACATGTAGCATGGAACAGTTAATTTACTATTTTTGTATACACTATTGCTATCATTATGACAGCAAAAATCTTTATTACTACTTGGATATCACACTTTTCAATTAATTTAATTTTGAGTACATTTAGATTTACAATGGGTCTGGTTCTCATCTTATTGATGAACAGGTATTGTAGTTTGTGAGTAAAGCTGCAAATTCCACCATTAACCTCAGCTGCCTCTGTAATAATCCTGTGATATCTGTCTGTTAGCGAAAGGAAAATCGTGCTTGGGCTTTAGTACAAGGCAACTGTGCCTAGTGTAAGTATACCCTTAGAACAATTTTTTTTTTAATTTATATCTTTATTATTAGCATTATAGTTATCTTTGTCTTGGGGCACACACACACAGAAAGCTGCTTATTACTCATTTATCCATGTTTCTTTATCGCTCTGACGTGTCAATAGCTCCTGCCCACTAAAAGCTCCACAGATATATTTGCATACCACGATGATATAGAAATGATATAGGAAAAGTTCAATCAATTTACACTTTATATCATCGACGACATATACAGTATCTCACAGAAGTGAGTACACCCCTCA